>SCDS01001341.1:0-16864 GCA_004149465.1 Drosophila nigromelanica | reverse complement strand
GCGTGTTTGGCAAAATGTTTTGGCGACACTTGACAAAATGCCAGAAATTCTAAACACTTTTAGCCGTTTGTCGTTCGCCTTTTGGCTGCCCTTTTGCTGTTCTCCTTCGTTAGCTGCTTTGAATATTTTGTTGGCCGAGCGTTTTTCTCCTATCTCGCTCTGGCCCGCTCGCATGCGTTCCGTCTCTTTCTGGCCGCCTGGCCAATCATGGCAAATTAATTATTTTGATGCAGCGGCAGCATTTTTACGCACACTTTTATTTATGCTGCTTGGCTTTCTAATTAATGAGTATATTAATTCGCGAATTGTCAGGCGCTGACAGGAGGGGATTTCCCCCTCCCCGCTGGCAAATCCATGACGTGACGCTTTTTCAAACAACATCAGAAATTGTTATGCATCGCAAGTCGCAGTTGGTCGCGGTATCTTTAGATCTGCGCTTGAGTCAAATGCATTTTCATGCTTGCAATTTGTATCTGCATCTGTTAGATACTCTGCTGCCGGTCACATTAACACACTTTTCAATTTCAATTACGGCATTCTACGGGCTGAAAACAAAGCGCTTTCCTATGTAACCAGCATGGGCTGAGCTTTGAGTGCGCCTCAATTGATTTTCGCACATTTGTTGCTCATTTAGCGTCTGACGTGATCGCTTGTTTAGATACTGCTGAAGAGTACAAGTATCTGAAAGATGCAGATACATTCGTAAAAAGCTGAATTTCGTTGAGGCTCTCAACCTTTTTGTGGCCAAGTTGTTAATTGTGTTGATCGTTTCACTTGGCGTTAAATGTGTTACATTTTACAACTTGAGACTTGGCTTAAATATTTCAAATAAAAACTAACCAATCAAAAGCTGCTCTGCAAGCTTTCAGCAGCAGCAACTCAACGAAACACAGCCAACTAAGCTGTACTTGGGCAAGAGCGAGACAGCTGCGCATCAATCATTTTGTGCTAGCACCAAAACAAACCCAAAAACGCTGAGTCAGCCAAACAAACATAAACAAACAAGAGACACAGGCAAAGAGCGTAACTAATTGACTTTGAGTCAGCCACAAGTGTCGAAGAGCACATAAACAGCTGTGCAAATACCCACTAAGAGAGAGAGACAGAGAGAGAGAGAGCGCGCTGAAGAGAGAACCGGCATCGGCGTAGCAATGGCATTGCCAGCGGCGAAAAACAAATGAAATTCAAAGTGCAGCGCAATTGACGATCGGCCAGCGGCAGCGCCGGCGACAGCGACAGCGCCAAAGCCCCAAGCACACAAGCAGAGCGGGGGACATCGCTGTGTCGCTGCGTCGCTGCGCCGCCGACGGCAGTTGTTCAGTTTTCACTCAGTCAGCCGGTCGCGTCGATAGCCGCAGCGCATGGCAATTTGTCAAACGTAACGACGTGTATTCAATAGAATTTGTCGCGCATTTCGCCGCATTTTAGCGCAGTTCGCCGCAGTCCACCGAAGTTGCCGGTCATCGTTCAAGCGAAGATCGCGTCGTCAAAATTTTTGCACGTTGCGCTTGTTATTTTCGCTCTCTCGTCGCTCTTTCAACCCCGGTCAAAAGTAAACAATAAATGAAATATATTCTTTAAATTAAATAACTGCGCTCGCCAATTGAACAAAAATAAAACCACATCGAATGTAATCGATTCGTGAAACCAACGAGCATTGCTTGCAACTCAATTGATTGGAAACGTTGCGCACTTAGCTTTAATTAATTAACAATTATTACGAAATTGTCAATTACAAAGAAAAAAAAGAAGCAATTTAGCTAAAGTAACCACAAAAAATATATATTTATAACAAAGTGTTTACAGCCATTTTGATGGCACATAAAGCATATATTTTTAGTTTCATATTTTCCAAAAACAGTTTCTAAACACAATTTTGCTGAAAATAATTTTTCAAAATTTTTTATGATTGCTCAGACACTCATTTAGCCAATTATTATTATTTGCCAATTGCCAAAAGTAAACAACGCCGATAAAAGCCAACAATATGCAAATTAACTCGGGTATTGACAAAATACTCAAAAAAGTAAAACAAATAAAATGAAAATAAAAGCAAAAAAATTATAATAAATCTGAGCAAATGAAACCGCTTGAGTCATTCCAATGGGCTTCTCAATATCTCAGCTCCTACAGCTGGTTAATTGCTGTGAATCGGGCTCCGCCCCTTCCCTGTTGTCAACGGCCTTAACCAGTTTTCATTCCAATTTCAAATTTCATTCAATTTCGCTTATACTTAATACATATATCAATATATATCACAACGAGCACTTAGAAATGGCAATTGAGTCGCTATTCAAACAGCTGTTTTTTGTTTTTGTCGTTTTGTTTTGCTTCGAGTGCAGCTCAGATACTTTATCTGTAACTGCTCGATTTGTACCTGTATCCGTATCTAGACGTGCGCTATTCTAGTTGCGCTTGCGTGGCCCATGCCAAAAAGAATTTGTGGAATGCCGCCGAATGGAGAAATTTTTTCTCGTTGCGTGTTGCAAGTGCGTTTTGTTGCCTTGTTGCAGCTGCAGTTTGTCATGTAGCACAAGACACCAACACACACACGCACATTTGGCACGCTTGGTGTGCAGCAATTGAAATATGCGCATAATTGCAGTGCGTAACAAATGCCAACGAAATATCACACGAAAACCAAGTAGACAAATTATATTTTTCATCATAAATCAATTGTTGACAAAGTTCAATCGACGTTGATCACATTTTTGGGGAGTTGCATACTTTATTAATTACAAAAAAAAAGTTTTTTAGCTTTGAGATTTGAGATCTTTAAATAACTCTGAAATTTACTATGTAAAAATATATATATTTATAGCTGACTGACTTAATTATGGTGTTATTATCTACATCTACATATATCTCTATACATTTGTTATATATTTACTCTATATAATTTACAATTTCAATGGAGTCTAAGTGTCTAAGTCATTAGGGGAAAATAAGCAAAAAGGTTCTAGGTTCGAATCTGAGGTTGTTCTTATCTGTTAGCTGAAGGTTATATGGGTTTCCTGTAGTTTTAACCTATGTGCATTATCTTTGACTAATTATACAAATTACGTTTGACAAATTGTAGCTGAACTTCAATTGTAGATATGCCTGTTATTGCACAAGTTGTCAAAATTGAATTCCCTAACCATAATTACTATTTTGTTCTATTCTATTCACATCTATTCTATTGGCTGAACTATTGTCATTGTTTGAGAATTATGCTAAAAGACATGCCATGAACTACAAGTATTGTCCAAAAAGAGTCTTAGATACGAAGACAATGCTGTGAGCTGTGGCCCCACAAGCATGCTTAACATACATCATTTTCTTGATTCGAGTTTCGAGATTCAAAGACATTGCCACATGATTGTGCAATGCCATTCAGTAAGTTCTGCTAGCTGCTGCTGCGCCTGCAATGAGAACGAGAGACTTGAGGGCAATTAATTGAAGAAATCACGCTCTTAGAATCCCAAATGCAGTACGGTCATAAATTCTAAAGAAGGGCGAGGGGAGGAGAGCAGAAGACGCCAAGACATAGACAGAACAAAGGCAGGCGCACTGAATGACGTTTGGGGACACCATAACGATAATTTCTATGGCATGGACACAGGCACAAATACGGCTAACGGGCCTCAATGAAAGACAAAGCGTAAAAAACAGAAATGACAAAAAAAAGAAAAAAACCTAAACGAAGAAGCAACAATAGAATTCTACAGCAGGCGACAAGTTTTGCATATTAAAACGCAACAAAAAAAATCAACTAGGAGTGTTTTAGTCAAAGGGTGACCGACTAAAAGTTTCCCTATAAACAACTTCGAGTTGCCGTGATATAAAACCGGAGAAATATGAACGAGGTTGTGCTTCGGAGAAATCAGTTTGAAATTACTTTTAAGTCTTAAGCCTTAAAAGGTCATTTAAATATATTTTAATATAAATAATCAAGACTTAAGCAGACAAATCGTATAAGAATATAGATGTAGTATATCGAAAACAAGCTCTAAATTTAAAAGAACCGATCTTAAAGTATCTTAGAGTTAATGCCCGTATAAACATCGCATATTGCTGTTGATCATGAATAGACTTTTTGATGTCAAAGCTGACTCCTTTAGCCTGTAACATTTTTAATGGTTACAGGGTATAAAAAAAACACAAGATTGAATAACAAATTGTATGGCAAATTATTGTGTATGGTAGCTGCATGTTCGTGATGATTACTGTTGTTGTTGTTGTTGTTGCTGTTGTTGCTGTTGCTGCTACTTTTTATAGCATCTTTCACTCCAATTGTGGACGTCAGTTGAGGCTCGCATTAAAACGAATGCGCCTCAATCAGAGAATTTTAATTATTATTTTCAATTATCGAAAATGGTTTTGCGTCCGTTTCGATATGCCTCATATCATTTTATTTGTTCTCTTCTGCCGTATTGGCTTTTCAAGTGTTTTGTTTGGGGCGTCTGTTTGCATTTCCCCCAAGAGCTAACTATGTAGCTATATCTATAGCTGCATCTGTATTTGTATCTATATATCTGTTACTCTGGCTGTATCTACAGGCCATTGTTAAGGCGCTGCTGGTAATTAGGGGGCGTTTCAATTGCGGCATATGGTTTTATTTTAATTAAATTTCATGTCGAGATAAGGGCTTGAAACCAAAAACAAAAAAAAGAAATAATTAATAAAAGAAACCACCACAGCTGGCATTTCAGTTGGGCTTTAGTCGCATCTAGTATTTATTTTTTTCGTATTCTAATGCCTGCGACAAGGGCATTGAGTACTTTTAAGTACTCTTTATTTATTATTATTATTTTTTTTTTGTAAGCCAAGCAAAGTTCAGCGGAAAAAAACACACACAGAGAAAAGATCTCTCAGCCAAACAAATCCAATGAAATATGATCGAGTGTAGAAACAACTGAAGCTTTTAGCGGGTAGCTGCAAAAGCCACAAAGCTGTTAACTGATAAATTAAACAACTGTCGCCGGCTCTAAAAACGCGAAACAATAATAAATAAACAAACATAATGTGCGCCAGAGAGGAAAGCAAAGTCAGGTAGTCCGAGAATATAATGTATACATGAGGCAAAATCATATACATATGCATATTTATATATACTATATAGAAGCAAAAGCGATATTTATCAGTTTAGTCGAGTGGCAAACAAACGTCAATGCAAATGCATTTGGCAAACACAAAAACACAGTGCAAAGCTCCAAAATATAATATGAAAATTACTCAAAAAAAAAATTACTCTATGTGTTTGTATCTGTGTATCTGTGAGATACTCGTGATTAGGTGGCGGCTGTGATCAGCGCTGCTTAGCACGCGTCAGTTGATGACTCCCCCAATTTATGGCTTAGATACACTTGGCTAGCAGGCGGGAATGAGGCTAAAGTTAGCAGATATGTAACAGGGTACAAAGTATAAATCTATATACAAAAATTAAAAAATTATACTGTTAATAATGATGATGACTTGTATATTTTATTTTATTTTATTTAATAAAAAATGATTTTTAATTTGATCAAGATTATCCAACTAAAGCTCTAATTAAATGTTATATATGTTTTTTCTTTAGTTTATTTCAAATTTTTCACATTTATTTTTAACTAAATTCTAAATATAAAATAATTATTTAGTTTTCTGCTCATTAAATAATATTTTCTACCAAAAACTGTTGGTTACGATCAACTTTGCTAGAGAATTACATATTCGAATTGCATTTTCTGTCCAAGTATGTGTGGTTTTTCATTTTGTCGCAAATGCCATTTAACCGAAACGTAAAATACCAAAACTAAAAGGCAACAATAATAATGATAATTTTGTATTCGTATTCGTATTCGAATGTGGAATGGCTCGCCACGCGGTTGGGACTGTCAGGCACATCGTGAACTGAGTACACAATGGCTAAAGTACACACACATACAGAAACGAGAAACGTATCCGATACAACTACAACTAAGTACAACAACAGCAACTGAGACAAAACAAAAAGCCAAAGCGTAAGAAACAAAAAAAAAAAAATAAATAAATAAAATGCAACAAAACAATATCAAGTAAAATAAACCACACGACACCGCGAAACGGCAGCGAAAAAAAGCGCGACGCTAGCAGTTTGTCACTCAATCGCCCAGCAATCAGTCGCGTTTTTAACTTTTTTTTTGTTTTTTGTCGCTTTCGGCAACAGAACGCCGTCTTAGCTCCGCGCGCATATCTGTATCTCATAGATACATTTGGAGATACATCAATGCGAGACGTGCGCCTCGCTGCAACTCGTCTCCACGGCGCATGCGCGTCTTAAAGTCAAAGTGTAAAAAAAGTTTATCTGTCACAGCATTTGTATCTGTAAGATACAAGCGAATAAACAAATGCACTGCAACGTCAACTATGCACAATTTTTGTTGTTGCTGCTGTAGAACGTAACAGTAAGATACAAGCGAATAAACAAATGCACTGCAACGTCAACTATGCACAATTTTTGTTGTTGCTGCTGTAGAACGTAACACGGGCTACGAAATAAGAGTTAAGAGTGCAGTGAAGACTGTGCTTAAGTGCTTAAGAGAGTTGTAGCTTGAGTTGAACTATTTTAATAAATTATATCTGTAAGATACAAACAAATTTAGTGAATATATGTAACTGTTGTTATAGATTCTTTTTATTATTATGGTAGAAACGTGTATTAAAAAATTAAAATTTCTTTGAGTGTATTTGTTAAATTATGGTACAGTGAAGCCTGTCAGGTTTTTAAGCACAACTATCTAATACACTGTATTTGACAATAAACTTAAAACTTTAATAAATGTTTAAGTTTAGCTTGCATAGTCAGTTATTACTGTACCATTTAACAAACGTAAATATACAGTGCCACTTGTTAAGTAGACTTTCAAAACGCTTTTTAGATAGGTAACACTATAGATAAAAGGTATAAAGTAAAAAATCACTAAGGCAATCATCACTGTACTTGTTGATTAACCCTCTTTAACTGCGCCTAATGTGCACTAACAAACGTGTCGAATTTATTTACATAAATTTTCTGTCCAGCCACATAGCAACAGCTGATTCGTTACAGCGAACAATAGCCAAACAACAATCAGACATAGAAATTCTATATAAATATATACGACATATTTGTTTAAAAGTTAAACCGATTTCCGATACAGTTGGCTTTACGCTTGAGTACCTCAGTGTATTTGAGGTGTGCCAGACACACACACACACACACACAGTGATCATCATAAATGGCTTTAGATGAGCTGCAATCTTCACGATCTCAGAGCTCGATTCGTACCTGAACAATGGGCTAGGTGCGTAAAGTATAGCTCAAGGTCGGCTCTGACTACGCCCTAAGCTCCATTTATATCAGTAAACATATATGTTATATGGTATCTAGAGTATATCTATGTACTTGCTTATGATACAATATGGGAAATTTGTTGACTTGTCTCGAGTGCCGCATTTGTGCAAATATTAAAAGATGCCGCAGGCAAATAACTAGCACAAGTGTCATTAAATTGAATACAACCTATAGACAGGCACGCAATATCTATGTGTATGTGCGTGTGTTTGTTTGTTTTTCTATACATAACTCATTTTAAAAGAAATCAAGAAAGAGACAAAAAAAACATCACGTAATGGATTTCTTGGCGTCAGCATGAAATGAATCACTTGTTCGTAAGCTAAGTAAATTCCAATTGAAAATAATCAGTCGGTTAGTCGCTTTTTTAAAAGGGCACGGGGCAGGGAGGGGGGCACAAATGCGTATTGCCTCGGCAACAAACGGAAATTGTCAGTTGTCAATTTTGAGAAAAGCAACAACTACAACTACAACTACAACAAAGGTGTGCGGCATATTAAATACAAAATGTCAACAGCTCGTCAACCCAAAAATACAGCTATATATATACCTATATACGACTATGTACAAGTATATATAAACAGCAAAATAAACAGCTAAAAAAAATGGGCTTTACAAGCTTACTGTAAACATTGCAAGAAATGTTTTGTGCTAGTTTACAAAATGTTGGTGTGAACAATAATGTGAGATATAGGAAAAAAATATTATAATATTATTAAAGTTCTCGTTGACTATCCATAAAAAATACAAATATCCGTTAAAAAAATTTTAAATTATTAAAAAAAGGTTTTCATCAGACTTTTTTGGTATATTAAATGTGCTCTCCATGCCATATATACATATATATATTTTTTTAAATTCCCCATTTAAATTGCCAGCGCAATCATAAACTTTTTTAACATGCTTCGAATGTTTTAGTTTATAACGAAAATGCGTTGCTTTACGCTCTAAATATTTTCAGATACCCGCACGTTAACGCTAAATATACCCAAAGTTCAGAGTGTAAATGTGAAGTTTATGCGATAATTGTTGTAGCTTTAAAAAGTGAACTGAAGCGCGAAAAAAGCAAAAGTCAAGATTAAGTACAAAGTGCACAGAGCGCTAGAGATACAAACACACACACATATACTTAAATGTGAAGAATTATGTGTGATAGTTAAAGCCAAGCCAAAGTTCTATGGCAATTAGGCCAATCAGTTCTAACTGACGCTTAGCTAACCCAAGGCAAATTCTAAATACAGATAATGCAAAAAAAAAAAAAAATGAAATAAATTAATTTACTATAGTCGTAGTCATGTGTTGACCGAGTTGACAAATTGGTTAGTTGTCAGCGTGCAACGAAGCGTAACAAAAAAAAAAAAAAACATAAAAATGATTACAAGCAAGTCAAATGGCAGTTGCAGCATTGCCACATGCCACATGCTTCATTATGCTATTATATACACACAGATGATTGCAGCAGCGGCAGCAAATCAATTGCATTTTGCATGTTGCAATCACTTTTGTGAACGATGTGTTGCAATGCACTTCAGTTGCAACAAGGCTCGAGTCCAAAATTCCACACTACCCATTACCAATATTTGCACTTTCTTCGATGTACTATACTATATATATGTACTATATATAAGCATATGAGTTTCGTTTATTTACGCATATTTATGTCTATATGTTGACCAAGTACAAACAACATGGCCCATCAACAGCAGCAACAGCAACAACCACAACAACAACAAGAGGCCGGCAGTCTGTCAATAGACTGGCAAATGTCAATTTAGCTGGCCCACAAGAAATTGAAAATAGACAGGGCCCGACAAGTTGTGGAAAGTATAGAAAAGAAAACAGAAATAAATGAAAATAGTTGACATGAAAAATACTTAATTTTCTCGGAACTTCAAGACCCAATGCACGCAACATTTTTGTTGAAAAGAACAACAACAATTGATTGTTATTAAAGCAATTGGATTTAAAATTTATGGTCATATATCTATAAATGTTAGGCAAGTTAAGGTCGTTCAACCCGATATTAAATCGAAAAAGTTTTTTATAAGTTCAGCAAAAAAGCTTTGCGCATTAGAACGGATTGGAGCTACTAAAATCTATCGATAAATGCGCAACAATCGATAATATCGAACAATTTTCTTACTCGTTAGCAAACAAAAAAAAGAGATTTGTATATTTTTTAAAACTCCTTCATATTTTGCACTTTAATTCAATTCAATTCAAAAGTGTTGATAATTGAAAAAGTAAATAAAATATGAAAAGTTGCCAAAAATATGACCATAAAATCTTAAATAGTGAACCTTTGTATTCGTCAGAACCTCAAATTTAACTGTTTTTTTTTAACATTCATAACATTCGATGAGCTAATCATATTTTATAGATTTAGTTTTCTTTTCTTAATATTTAGTTGAAGAGAATTTCACAAGGTAATAAATGTTGTAGTTGTTTCACGTGGATGTTTGTAGTTATTGTTGTAAATAAATAAGCTTAAAATTTCACAATTTATTTCGCGTTATGCCGACAGTTGTTTAGTTTCGGTTTTGGGTTGCGTTGTGTGAGATGGGGTATATATAGGCCTGGCATACTATATGGATATGCGTTATATAAACACAGACGTTTATTTTTTTTCAGCTATTTTCAAGCTAATTAGAGCTTCAAACAGGTGTCACATTAGGTATATAGATGCTATATACACCTATATGTATTAATAGGGTTTACAATAGGGCGTGGCATGTGGCTAAATTGTGAAATTCGCTTTGTCTGGAGAGTAAAGTTTGCTTAGCTGTTTCGACGCTTTATTAGTTTTTATTATATTTTTATTTTAATTTCATTTTGTTTGTTTGTCTAAATTTGAGTTGTAATCCGAAAAAAGTGCACATAAAAATTGTTGAGGCGAAAGCTCAACGTGGGGCCAAAATCATTTGATGAGCTGGCTCCTAACTGGCATTAAATACAAAAGTTAAACAAATTGTGCTATGTGATCGCCATAATAAGCCAAATAACAACAGCAAATATCGTGTGTATATAAACATATATATATGACATGCCTGGCACATTAACGCTCGATATGATGCGTTGCAGCAAATTGAAAGTAAATAAAAATAAAAATAACAATCGTTAAGAAAGCATACAAAAAACACGAGTACAATATTACAAAAGCAAACGGGCAATATGGCACATTAATTAGTTATACAAAAAAGGTAGACCATAAAAAAAATGAAATAAAATTGTGAAAAGCAATAATAACATTAAACTACAGCAACAATATTTAATAAGGATGCACAACAAGCGTATTAAAAATAAATTACAAAAACAAAACAAACCAATAAGAAATATACATAGATATATAATCAATTTTTTGCACATAAAGTTCAAATTATGCACAAGTGAATAATTGTGGCATTATTATTTTTTCCTTTGTTTTCAATAACAGCAGTTCAAATAAATACAACTATGTTTTTATAAACTACATTCATATAGTAAAAAAAAGATATACTAATACAGCTTGTATTTTAATATAGCCCAAGTGGCCCATAAAAAACAAGTTGTCGTTTCGTGTAACACACTCTGTGTGTGTGCGAGTGTGTGTGTGTGGCGCCATCTAGCGGCCCATAAATATGAAAAATCCAAATACAAATATCATGGAATGCAGCAATGGCTTAAACAACAACAGCAACAACAACAACAACAGCAAGAATAATACCAATAACAATAGCAGCAGCCTCACAGCGACCAATATCAACGGAAACGGAAATGGCAATGTTAGTGAGCTGCAGCTGCGCCCTCTGTCGGCCAAAACAGCGCTAACAACATGTGCAACAGCAGCAACAGCCCAACACGCCAACAGCAACAACAAATTGTGCGGCTCCAACATGTCGCCGCACTCGCCACCCCCGCAACAGTCCACAAACATGGCCACAAATGGCCATCAGTCGTATCCGGCGATAACGGCAACGTATTGGCTACCGCCACCAAATCCGGCGCCATATTTAGTTCCAGGTAATTAGTGTTACTTGCAGCCGTAGCCAAAATCCCCATCTCGGGCTTACACTAACTCCGACTAACACACATCAGCCCCCCCTTCAGCCCCTCTTCGAACACTCGCCAGTGCTTGGGGCAAATTATATTTTCGTGTTTATTATAAAGCTCGCGAGGCTTACACTTAGAGAATACTAATCAAGTATTTGGTAGCTTAAATCAAGCACAAACTTTGACTAGATAGTGAGCAAAAATCAAGAATATGTATACTTGTATCTATAAATTACAAGTAAGTGTACTAAAAATATAAAAAATTGTATATTTATAATATTTCTGCAAGTGTACAAAACATGTTGTAGCAGGGCACAAGGATCAGGCAATATAGCTCGTGCTATATTGCATATGTATGTGTGTGTGTATTGTCGTTATATTTTATTTCCATTCGGGTTTCTTTTTTCTCGTATTCTGCTTAGTCCGGAGTCGCGCTGCCAAGTGGCAAAATGTTAAGCCAGTGTGTGAAGCTGGGGCTGGATTTAAATGCTACAGGGGCCACTATCGTGATAACGGATATGTGTGTGTGTGTGTGTGTGTGGGTGTAGGCCTGTGTGTGTGTGTGGGGCGTTTTGTTTTGGGCATCGGTTGCATGCAACGCAGCGGCGCCTCGTTTTTGTATGTAATTTCATTTGCAAACGCCACTTGCTGGCTGCTAATTAAATTTTAGCTTTGTCAGGGGATTTGCACTTTGGGCATGTGGAGAGCATTTTGTTTTTGGCCTTTTGTTGTAGCTGTAGCTGCTGTTAACTGTTGCTTGTGTGGATGCCACAGCTAAGCAATTTGTGGCTTATCGGAGCAAGTAATAATTTATATATATTTTGTTATTGTAATTAATATTCGATGGATAAACAATATATATTTATAGCTTTTATATATATATTCTTATTGCTTTTATTAATTTAGAATTGTTTTCTTATCAATCAAATAAAAACTATAAAATTCAATTCAATCAATAGATAAGTAATGTACATCAAGAGGCGCGCTTTATATGCATATGAGTTACAATTGAATTTTCGCAGCCATAAAGTAAAGTCCGTCCAGATGTTGGAATTGTTTGTTGTAGAATTATTTTCTAACTACGGCAAATGAGTGCTGTGCATGCAAATCAATATCAATTTACGATCTAATACATTTCCGCTGTTGCGACTTGCATACAGATTGCTCCAAATATGGCTAAAACCCCCCCTCTCTCTCTCTGTCTCTCTCTCTCTCTGTCTCTGTCTTTCTCTCACTCCCTCTCCTTTTTTTTCAACTTTCTCAATAAGTTTCTTGGGGCTCTGGCCGCAAGCACATGCAAAATTTCTAACCTCAGGCACACACACTCACACACACACACACACGCGCGCAGACACAGCTCATTTGGGAATATAGCTTTTGGGGATTTTGGGCATCGCTGGATTGCAGTTTGTGTCTCTAACTTGGGGCGCTGGGCGTGGCAGGGGCGTTATTTCAGCGGCGACGGGGAGAGCAAAATGCTGGCCTTCTTTGACGTTTCTATCCATGCGGACGCTGCTGTTGTCGTCAGCGTCGAACTAAGCGCATGACTTGCATATTTATGCGATATATGCAAAATGAATTGTTTGTTGTTGTTGCTTCAGAAGAAGAAGAAGAAGAAGTCGACGAAGCGGCAGCAACAACAGGCCGCAAATAATGATAATAAACAAGCAGCGCCAAAGAAACAAAAAGGTTATAAATAAATCTATTTGAATAAATGAATGAATATGAATGCATGAATAGTCGTGTTCAAAAGCCACCAACTCAAAGTTTGACGAGCAATTGCATGCGGTGATATTTTTAAAAACAATTCGATGCAGCTGACACGTACCCCAGCCGGCAGCCAAAGCACTGAGAGAAACCCCTGATACTCAATTCTAGAATAAACAAAAAAGTATTTAAAACGTTTTGTTCTTGAATATTTGTGCACAAATTGTTCGTTTGTGTAACAAGAAGAAGGTTAAAATTCTTTAGCACAAGCACAAAATCAAAATCATAAGAATTTGCATAATTGTAAAAAGCTTTAGGCGCTTTCAATACAAGTACAAAGTTTCTTAGCTTAAATGTAGAATTTTTCTGAGATGCAAAAAATTATTATAATTATTACATTACTTAAATTGAGATAAATTGAAATTTTCAGATCTAGATAGTTTGATTTGAGTAAAAGATACATAGTTTTTTCTCTAAGTGAGCGGCAGCAGAACTAATAATTTTATGAGCAGATCAAATGACAAGCAGCCATGGGAGGTGGGAAGAGGAGGAGGAGGAGGCGGGGCAACTGTTGGGCACAACAGTCAAAGTCAAAATGACTGTCAGTCAAAATGAAGCGTAGCAGCCCGTGCAAATATCTAGCTATGTGTGTGTGTGTGTGAGTGTGTGTGCAAGCGTGTATTACATAAGGTTGTCTGTTTTAGAATTTTGTGGCATAGCATTAGGTGCGAGCGAGAGGGAAAGCAAATGTCATTATCGCCATTTCGCTCGCACGCAACGTGCGCAAATGTGTTAACACAAATGTAACACGTTTCGCTGTGGCAACAACCAACCAACAACAACAACAGAAACAACAGCAACAAAACGCTGCGCGTTGCCATGTCACGTAGCTGCTTTTGCATGTCAACGGCAGTCGAGGGGAATCCCCCCTCCCCCCGCTCTCAACAGCAGAAGATTATGCCAGCAAACGTAACTGTCACATTGGCGAGTGTCAAGAAAATTGTTGGGTCTGCCAGCTCCTTTCACAAGGAAAAACCAAAAATTGTTTTCTTAACTTCAACTTGAAATATACAAAAATCAAATCGTTTCTTACCAACTGCCAACTGATCTCTGATCAGCTGCTAATGATCATTGTTCGCCTGATAGTTTCAGATTTTAACAACTGTTTGCTAATTAAAAAAAATAACACGCGTCTGAGAATTGTGCAAACGTTAAATGAACTTGACTTGAAAATTTAGTCACAACACGTAAAAAATAACAGAGGTAAAGTTAAAAGCAGAAATCATGAGAGAATGAAGAGAACGGAGAAAAATGATGACAGCTGTTGAAAGGGGGAATAAACTTAAGATAAGAGAAAAATTTTAAACCTAGATTGACAATTTGATCCAAAATTAAATAAAATAAAAACACTGCTTTAGAAGCTTCTTGGTCTTTGTTTATTTATGCAACTACTTCAGAAATTAAACGGTTATATTTTAGAAATATATTATTCATTAATCTTGCTGTCCAATGAAGCTATTTTACAATTGTACAAAAAACTTAAAGTAAACAAATTTATAACTTAAACTTAAATTGAAGCTTTTTGTTCTTTTAAAACCTTCACTTTGGGCAAGTCAAAATTTGACTTAATAAAATTTGGAAAATTAATTGCTTATTGAAATGCAACAAATTGCAATTTTCCTCTTCAAAATTTGGACAATTCTTTTGTTTTCACGTTGAATATGTTTTTCTCAGCTCGTTTGGTTCAATTTGCTTGCAGCTAATTTCCTGAACTATTGCAAATTTTATTATACGCCCACTCTTAACCCATGCACGTACATACACACAAAAACACACACACACACATACGCACACTTGTAAAACCAAACGTCAAATGGCAGACAAGTGACCAGAGAGCACAAATACGAGAATTCTGTGGGACCCTTCAATGAAAACAACAAATATTCTGTTGTTGTTGTTGTTGTTGTTGTACAACATTTTGCATAGACAATGGTGCGATAGACAGACAACAAAAACAACAACAACAACAACAGTAAATGCGTTACAGTTCAATACAGACAGCCAGAGTGGATAAAACCAATGTGGAGCTCGGGGTTGGCGGGGGGAGGGAGGGAATGAGAGGCAATAGGCGGCGTATTGGTCGCTCGATCGAATGTGCGTCCCATAAGAACGAAATTAAATTCTGTCGCGACAATACAACATGCGGAATACGTAATCAATTGCCGACATCGATATAAATACAAATATACATAGTAGCAAATACTATATACATAAATATACATATACATACATATACATATATACATATAAACAAATATATACTTATTTGTCGTAACTTTGTTCCGTATCTGTATCTGTCACCGTTCAGCACAGGCCCGTGCATATATTTACATTGGCAAAGTACATAGAGTAGAATCCAATACTAAAACCAAAAAGCAGACGACAGTTCTTACAAAACACTCTTTTTGAACTTTGACAGGGGACAAACGAAAGCAGCTCATGCACATTTATTGCCTATTTATCTGAGCAATCGTGTGCGACTTCAATTGATGTGAATTGGAGATGAACTCCGGTTGTGTTTTCCTATGTGCAACAAAAACACGCACGACTTCACATGAGGGCTTCGTGTTAAATGGAATTGAATATTTGAGTGCTCAGAGGACTCTTATACGAATCCAACGTAGATAAAACAAAATAAATAGAAATATAAGTTTTGTAAAAGACTAAGTCCAACAATAACCTTGTTATGTTTTTCAAATTTTTTGATCGTGTTTCCAATCTTTTCATCGTGTCAAGCTACAAAAATAAAATTTGACACGTGCTCAGCTCTAACTTTTATTATTGTGAATATGCATTGGTGTTTGTAGCTGTCTCCAGCATATTATTCAACACTGGTGCATGGCACATGGATCGCCCTTAGCTTGAATTCATTTTCAATTTTGCATATATGCAATAGCCAATAGTCGAAGTCTGCCTTTCATTCTACAGTGCTTGAGGTTCGCATATTTAGCATAGACAAGTTTTGAATTGAGTGTGTGTCAGGGTGTACGTGTGAGCGAGTGTGCGAGTGTGTAACGCCAAGCTATGCATCAGAGAGAACAAAATGTTTGCTAATTGAGCGAAGCACTTAATAAATGTAGAAGAACTCAAGGGTAATTGGACAGAGTTGCTAGACGAAAAAAGTAAACCAAAAACCGACAACGCAATAATCATTCACAGTGCAATAACCACTGTAGAATTAATAGCACAGTTGCAATCAATATCTAAAAAAAAAATATTTATTTTAACTTAACTTAAATGCAATTAATAAGGAGGTCAAATCATGATCAAAAAGCCATCAAACATTAAAATCGGTTAAGTTTCGGCAAAATTATGGGCATTTGAAGTATGGGAGGTACGGATCCGAGGGCTTTACATGTCCAAATTTTTGTAAATTTTGGCATGATTTTTGACCAAAAATTTGACCCCCTCAGAATCGCCTTTAATGTTGCTTTTTATACTAATTATGATAACCGCAATTGATTAAACATGAAAATTCGCAATTCGAAATTTTGAAAAAAAAATTTTTTCGAAAATGAATAAGGGGGGAGTAGGTGATATTTTTCTAAAAAAAATTCAAAAAAAATTTATTTTCAAATATGCAAAAAACTTAGGTGCAGCATCAATAAGGGGGTCAAAACATGATCAAAATAGATTGGATCATGAAAATCGGTTCAGTTTTACCATAGTTATGGGAGTTTTTAAATATGGGAGCTATGGATCCGAGGGCGTCACATGTCCAAATTTTTGTAA
>SCDS01001340.1:0-15476 GCA_004149465.1 Drosophila nigromelanica | reverse complement strand
CATCTATATATATATATATATATATATATATATATATATATATATATATAAATATATATATAGCACAGCCAAAGATTTTTCATTCACTTAATTCGCATTCAAAAACCAAAAATAATCATATTCTCGTTTAGATTTAACATAACTTTAAAATCAATAAAAACTATTTGACTATCATTAAAATGAAAGAGTGTAAAGCAAATGGGGACATTTTCAAAAATATGTTTTTTTTATACAGAACTATAAACTATCAACCTAATTTTCAAGTTTTGATTTGAGTAAAACAATATTTTTGTATTTGGTATTTGGAAAAGTAGAAATATGCATTTAAACTTTTTTCACTAAATAAAAAAAAATTACTATATACTCCTTGTTAACTACATTAGACTATAAATACTGTAAATTTGTTAAAGGGACTTAAATGGCAACCGTGTGAGATATACATCCCATGTACACATACCAACAGATCATGTGCATTCAGTTTAAGCATCCTGTCAAGCATTGCTGCTGGTGTCCTTTGCCGGCCAATCCAATTTGCACTCGAACCACTCGATCCACTTGAACAGCCACCTCTGACTTTGGTTAGGAACTGGTGCGGCTTCTTGGCCGCTTTTGTGTCCCGCAGCGGGCGCAATTAAGTCTTATTTGTGGTCGGGAGGTGGCACTCAATAATGGATGAGCGCGTTTGTATTTTTGGGCTCGTCAATAAATTGCTTTTTGTGTGTGGCGTCAATCAAGTCGCATTGTCGTGTCGCATTGCTTATTATTTTTGTTGTTGTTGTTGTTGTTGTTGTAGCAGGCGCGGCAAGTGCAACGCATTCCGTGCGCTGCCACTGAAGATAAATGCCACACACGGCGGACACTATTAATTGGCTGAGTGCTGTTGCCACCAACCACCAGCCAGCACCACCTGGCCATGACAGTCGGCCGCATAAATTCGCATTGCAAATTTATCCGCGTAAAAACAGACCAAACGAAGCAGACGGCAATAAGCGGCTGGGCAATACCCTGTTCCCCAGCGTAATAAGTGCAGGAAACAACAGCATCAAATTAAGTAACTTTTGACCTTAACTTTTAATATCAAATTTTATGACATGCGTCGTCGAAAAAATTAAACAAGCAAGAAATTAAAACCCGCCTAACTCTAAAGTTGCTTTTTTGTTTCACTATAATTTCTTATTTAATTCCATCAACAAATAAGAAATATAGTATATATTCATAGATTTATAATTATAAAAATAAAAATTACAAAAATGGTTTTTTTTAATTTAAAAAATAAAAATTATAGAAAAATTATAAAATTAATTTTTAATATTAAAATTCGTATTTTAAATTTATTTGCCCTCATTGTAAATAACTTGCTCAACTTCAGCTGGTTGAGAAAAGCTAGGTGGGAATATTTCAAAGGAACTCTAGGCCACTAGGCAAAGCCATATACTCTAGTGCACTTCTGGGAACAGGGTATTCAAGGAGCCACAGCTGCACTGGTCCAAAAATGAATAATTTAATGCAATTGGCAAGCGCATCCGAACCGAAACCAAAACACCGAAAACCAGCAACCAATCAGCAAAAACCGAACCGAACCGAACTGCAGCGGGGTTAACGCACAACTAATCACTTGGGGCTACAGCCCGAGGCTCCAAAATGAGTTTTTGATTAATGTGCCGCTCAGCGTGTGGCTAGTGGTGGACACCCGGGTGCAAGGACGTGTGTATATGTGTTTGTGTGTGTGTGTGTGTGTGTGTGGCAATTGATTTTCCTTTTTCGTTTAGTTTTGCTTTGTCGAAGAGTGACTGCCACAATTTGTATGGGCAAAGACAAATGCGTGAACTTATGCCACACGACAGCTGGCGGGGATTAAGTGCGGCGCAAGTGCAGCCGTCAGCAGCCTTTTGAAATTTCGATTTGAACCACAGTTGGAGCCACTGGCCAATTGGAGGCGTGTACAGCCGTAAATCAGGCCCTGAGTTGCACATAATCAATGCACAGGATTTGGGTTAACTGGCTTAGGGTGGGGTCTAAATTAGGCCATTAAGCTGGCCATGTATACAGTTACATTCGATTGTTGAAAAATACAAAAATAAAACTGAACTCGCAGGCGTTCAGTCAAGACAGCTATCACTGTTTGATTGACCCACAGCTAATTAGACTCGAAATGGGTCATTAAAGGTCTTGATCTCCGACTAAACAGTAACGGAAATTTAATGCCTGCCTCAGTAACAGTAAATATTTGTTTACATAAAAATATTGCAGTCAAGTTCAAAATTTCCTTTTTACCAAACAATTAAAAAAAATATCTTTTAAATAAAGCAGTTGTTTTTAATATAGAATCATTCTAGCGCACAAATCATAATCCAAATGCCAAACACGAAAATAGCTTCAGTTTTAACAAAGTTATGAGAGTCTAAAATATAGGAGCCATGGATCTGAGAGCTTTACATGTAAATATTTTTGTCATTTTTGGAATGATTTTTGACAAAAAAAAATATATAATTAATGTTGCTAAATTTCACCACAATCGATTAAAAACTTAAATTTTGTATATTATAAAAAATTCTTATATTTTGCAGCCCTGTATTGAAATTTCTTTATTAAATTTTATGTAGTTTTAAGCTCTAGCATTAGCACTTGATGTGTGAATTAATATACATTTTTTTTTTACTTTTTAATGGGTAATTTGAATATCCTTGCAGAGGGTATTTTACTTTTGTGATCAAGTGTGTAACTTATAGAAGATATTTACGATAGAATAAAATATATATATTCTTGATCTGTTTCCACAGCCGAGTCGCCCAAATCTGATCAATATATCATATAATTAATAAAATTAATTTTTGAAAACTGGACAATACATAACACTTCTATATATAATGTAATTTTCTATGGGAAACGATTGAAAACATATCTAAAAAGGGTATTTAACCTTGGGTACACCAAAAAAAACCTGTACTCATTCAGTTATCAGTTGCCCTATTTAAGGCGTTCGCGCAACAACAACAAGTAATTAAATTCTATTTGAATATGCATTATTCAAAACTTTATGAGCTTAAAGGTGAAAGCTAAAAGCTGAAAGGCACCTGGGCAGCCATTTAGGCAACCAGCCAAATTATTTAAGCGGTAAGCTTGAAACGAGGACAGATAACTGGCAAGTGCAATTGGTAATTTAACTGAATATAGTCCCAGGCCCGAAGATACCCTATTCTCAAATAAATGCATAATAATAATGCAATATTAATATATATTTAAATAAATATATTAATAATATTTGCAAATACTTAAAGTATAAGATATTTTGTTATCAGACGATTGCTATGAAATGTAAATGTATGTAGAGAAAAAAAATATATTTTTTTTATACAGAAAAAAGGTTATTAAAAATGTAAATACCCTCCCAAACATATAACAGATTTTCAAGGGTATAACACGAAGTATATAAATACACTATTGAGCTGTCTATTTTGCCCTTGTCATCGACTTTATAGGGTATAGCGGCAAGTTGACATTAATAAAGAAATAAGAAAACAAACAACATTTTTAACCCTTAATCGACATCTACTTTAATTATGTAGAAGTTATATATATATATATATATATATATATATATATATTCAAAAGAAACAACAGACAGAAATACTCTATAAAATGTAATTGTGATTGAATTAAATGTCATTCAATATATGTATCTGATGTTGGCGAACAATCGTCAGCAAATAATACCGTGGTATCGAGTAGTATCGAGTATATATATACTCAAATACTACTCACGCAAATATTCGTTTATTATGATTTATGTTTGGCTAGTTGAAAGTCTCAAATGACGCTCTGTCTGTCGATGCCAATTTATGTGTAACAAATACATGAAATATGAAAAGGACACCAAAAAGCAACCACACAGATACACAAACACACACACACACACCCAAACACACACACACACACACACACACAGCTGAGTATATACAAAGTTATAATGTCGGCTTAAGTCCCTTGTGTGCCATGCATCCAAGTTTTGTGCTGCATACTTGAGGTTTGGAGTTTATTGCCCACTGTTTTGGGCAAGCGGCAACAGTGTAGCAAATAGTATACGCCCGGTCTGGTCACGTAGTTGCCCACGAGAACCAAAGGGCTAAAAGCTGCAGCAGCAGTTACAAGCAGATTTTTATAGTTGCCTTTCGAAGCTTATGATAAATGAAGAGCAGCTGCAAACAGATGTTTGTGATAACTACGCCGGACAGACGCACCGTGAATCGGATGGGCACAGACGTGGGCGGGAAGGCACGTTGCCACCGAGGGTATCTATGAAAAACTGAGCTGAAATGATTGTGTGCGGCAGCTGCAAAGTGTGCGTCCAGCTATCAATTTCCATTAGTTGCCGCATCGGGTCTTTGGGCCTTGGTTAATTTGCAAAGAATATATTTTTATGACTGCAATAAAATGCCAATAATTTGTTTAGCTCATATTATTCGCCGGCAATTAAATGTTCAATAGTTATACATAACATTGAGTAGAAAAAACTACGCTTTTCATTAGGTGAAATTTGTGACATTTTACAAACATATTCGATAATGAGCTTAAATCCTATTATGTAATAGACAAAAAATAAATTTTCCTTTAAATAACTTTAAGCCCAATTTTCTGCCGATTGATCAAAATCGCTAAAACACGTTTTTATTGATTTTTGTAGAGCCATAAAAATAAATTTGAAGCCCATGAAAGCAAACTTTTAAACTTTCGCTACGAAATACATACCTAAATTAAATCAAATAAAATCCCAACTTGTTATCAAATGCAGTTTTAGTCTTATCTAAAAATTTCAACTTTAAACTTGAGGATTTGTCAGCGCCTTAATGGCATTTGCTTTATGACACTGTCAAACGCCCACAAAGCGTTGGCCGGCGGGCGGGCAAAGTACCCTCAGTAGCCACACACACATACACACTCACTTGATGCCCAAAAGGCCAGGCCGTTGTGGCCAAAAGGGCTGGCAGCGTAAAAGCAAAACTTGGCCAAATATTTTTTTGTTGATTTTTTTGTTGTTTTTTTTTATATTCACTTGCTGGCTGAAAATTGGCTGCCACCTGCCCCGGCCACTTGCTGGAGCTGTGGCAGCCCCTTCACCCCTCTCCCTGTTAACTGCTGCCTTCGCTCCTTTGAAGGCCGCCACAATTACTGAAGTGGATAATTAGAGACTGACGCTGGCGCTAGGCCCACTTTTGGGGCATATGACTGAATAAATATTTAAGTTCAGTTTATTGAACGGAAATAGCAATAGAGGCCTAAAGAGCTGTTGAGTTGGATGACAATATAAAGTGAGCAATTTGGACTAATTATTATATACATAACAATATAATTGTTAACAATAACAGTTAAACGCTTCTTTTGTATTTAACCTGGAGTTAAAAGAAAAGCGAGGCTTGTTTAGATGTTGTATGTATAATAATGTAACAGTTGTAGTTTAACAGTTAAATGTTTCAATTTCTGAAATAAAAGTTGACTTAGTCAACTTGTTTCAAATAAATATTCGTATTACAAAAGTTGTATTTATTTGAATTATAACAGTGATTTTATTTCCATAAAAAACTTTGGACAAAACAGAATATTTCTTTTTATTATACCAACAGAATTATGCACAATATTTTCAGGGCAACTCAAATCTCAGCCGCAGAAATAATATGTTACCTAATAAATTTGGAAATTTATAGCTCTGGCTTGCTGTCAGCTCTCAAAGAACGCTCAAAATAAATATAAAATATGTGTCTTAATCTGCACAACTGTTTTTCAGTGTATGGAAAATGACCCACACAATTTATGGCCATAAAATGTGATACGCATGCGAATTTAATTAAAATTGTGAAGACAAACAATAACATTACGCCAATGGGGGAATAACAATTTGTGAGGTACAACAGAAAAGATGAGACAATAAAAGGACAGCCGTCTTGGGGGCAAGTGTCATTCAAATTTTCAATTAGCTTTATATAAACATTTCAGCATTTTAAAGGTAGGCCACAAAATGAATTGAATTATGAGCTGGATAAATACCATTTAGAAGAAGCATTTTTCAAGATATTTCTTCTCTTCTTACCGCTGGAACAATCGCTAACAAATGAAATTCTTAAGTGAAAAACATATTTGGCTTTCATATAATATATTTACATATGTATTTAAGCCTCACTTGAGCGAAATGCGTTTGAGAACTTTTATTTTAGTAAATTAAATTAAATTATAATTAGAAAACTTATGATTTAGTATAAACAATATTACAAAATAATTGAAACTCTGCCGAAAAGCAATCAAAAAACGCTTCATTGTACTTTGAGAAATTTCAGAAAATCGAATAAGAATTTGGAACAACGTTAATACTAATGCAAAATATTATAAATATTTATATATGATAATAGATTAATGATACAGTAATATGAATTTTATTTTCTTAAAACCTATGTAAATCGGAATATATGTTAGAGCTATCTTAAGCAACTTAAGAGATAGACTATGTCCTAATTACAGGTAGGAATCTGTTGGGCACAGATCAGATGAGTGGACCCGCATGCTTCTTCTGCCCCTTAAGGACGCGTCGGTTGTGGGGCATCGCATAGCGCAGCTTGCTCCAGAACAGTGGATCGCCCCACTTGAGATAGGTGTTCAGCTTGAGGTAGGCGCGCAGTTCGCTGTCGATGCCATCGAAATGCTCCAGCTCCTTGTACAGGATGATGATGATGCGCTTTCGCTTGTCCTGCAGCGTCGCCTGGTAGGCAATGCGAAACTCCATGCGCGCCCACACCGAGTCAATGAAATGCTGCGAGAGCACAATTATCACACGCTTCGAGTCGTTGACGGTGCGGACAATCTGCTCGGGAATGCAGTCGCCGACGAGCCAATCCCGTCCGTGCAGGCAGACACGGAACGCGTGCAGGCCAGTCTCCAGCTTGGGCAGCAGCTGGGCAATCAGCTGTTCGTCCTTGTGCGAATACGATATGAACGCATCGTAGGTCTTATCCTTGTCCAGCTCCTCCTCGGACACCCACCAGAGGCACAGGTTATGATTGTACAGCCATATCTTGAGCTCCTGCTGATAGATGAGATAAACGACACTAATCAGACAAACGACGATCACCAGGCCGCCCATAATGCAGCCAACGAGCAGTATATAGGAGGGGCACAGTTCGCCGATATCCAGCTGCTGGAAGGGCTTCTCTGGCCGACTGGCGCAGTAGATATCGCCAATGTCCTGGACGCGCTGCGGCTGGGCACGCACAAATGCCAGCAGCGGCAGCGCGGAGCAGTCACAGATCAATGGATTGCCGCCAAGGTACAGGCTCATGGTGTTATTGGCCAGATAATCGATAAGCTGCTGGTCGAAGACGCCAATCCGATTGCGTCGCACATCCAGGAGGCTCAGATTGCCAGGCAGCTGTGTGGCCGCATCCAAGCTGATCACCTGATTGTCGGCCAGGCTCAGCTGGCTGACATTCGCATAGCCGACGATGTCACTGGCCAACGGCAGCTGGCCAATGCTGTTGTTCTTCAACTTGAGCGTCGTCAGCACCAGCGTCGTCTGCGGCAGCGGCGGCAGCTCCTTCATTGCCGCCCCGCGGCAGTCGATAAACAGCTGCGACGTCTGACGCTGCACCCAGCAGATGCACTGGGGATCGCATTCCCACTGCGCCGACATGTACTGGCAGATGTCCTCGCTGGTGCACACCAGCGCCTCAAAGGGCATCCACAGCTTGACCCCGTAGAATTGTGTGCCGCGCATGTCGATCAGCTCGAGGCTCCGGACGTTGCCGAACGTTGTCGGATCGAGCGATGTTAGCGAGTTTTGATTGAGTATCAGCTGGGAGAGCGATGTCAGCGATGTAAACAGTTCACTGTGGAACGATGTGGGTTAGTAAAGTGGTAAACCAAAAAATATGTATACCTTAGCAATAGACATAACATTTATCTTTAAAAATAACAAATTCATATTAATATTTATACTACAATGAACTACAATTAATCTAATAATTTTAACTAATATTCGCTTTAACAGCCATCTAATTACTTTATAATTACCCAAGTAATTAAATAGATATACCCTCGTACTTGACGTTATTTATAGCGTTTTGGAAAAAATACAATAAACTACAATTAATCTACAAATTTTGACTAATATTTGCTTTTACAGCCATATTCAAGTAATTAAATAGATAGATATTTTTAAATATACATAATTTTCACCTTTTTGGAAAAACAAAAACTACAATAAATCAACTAATTTTAACTAATATTTACTTTCACAATAACCATAAAATTACTTTCTAAGAAATTATCAAAGTTTGAGTGTTTGCAAAATTGTTTACGAAGTCATT
Organism: Drosophila nigromelanica; assembly: GCA_004149465.1. Lineage (NCBI taxonomy): Eukaryota > Metazoa > Arthropoda > Insecta > Diptera > Drosophilidae > Drosophila > Drosophila nigromelanica. The sequence continues at coordinate 7,128 of SCDS01001340.1, read as the reverse complement.
TGGCAATTATATAAATTTAAGTTACCTTTTTGGGAAAGAAGCTCCCATCAATTATGTAATGTAATTAAGGAAGTGAAATTAAATATAAAATACAATTAAAAACTAATTTTAGCTCATATTTTTATAATTACCATTCAGTTACTGTTTAATTACTCAAGTAATTAGCAAGTTACTAAAAAATTAGTAAGAGTAATTACATAAGTTATCAAGGTGTATGAATGTAATTAAAGTAATTATGTAATCTTAGTAATTAAATAATTGCAATAACTTTTACTTTAATAATTCGATAGAACTTTTCTAGTAGATTTATTACTTACTACATTCACATTAATAAAAAAAATTAATGAAATATATATTAAATATCTATTTATATGGTCATTTGGATGGTGACATATTTAAGCTTTGTGTTCTAAAAACTTCAAGTTCGTAACATTTGAAACATTATTAAATGCTTGATTTAAAAATTGATGGCATGTCAAAGCTATCGTCATAAGACTTTGCAAGAGCTCGGATCGGATTACTATATCATATAGCTGCCAAACGATCGGTCGTAAAAAAGTTTTTGTATATAAAACAAAAAATTATTACAAATTTTTAAGTAAAAACATTAGTTCTTGTATGATATCTTTTGTGGCTTTGAAGACCTTTTTGCCTTATATTAGGAAAAATGCTTATATGGATATTTTACATTTAATATTCGTTACCCCGAAACTCTCTGTTTTCCGATTTAGATATTTAGCTAGTTTTTATTCAGCACAAACGATGGGCACCCACCTTGATAAGCTCGTTAGCCTGTTGTTGGACAGATCGAGTAGTTGCAGCTGGACGAGTCCGTCAAAGAGATCCGTGGGCAGCTTGGACAAGGCATTGCAGGAGAGGTCGAGGAGGGTGAGGTTGCCCTGGTCGCGGAACAGTTCGCTGGGCAGCTCGTTGAGGTCCGGATTCTGATTGATGCCGATCATGCGCAGATTGTAGCTGCCCCGCAGCATGGTGGCGTTCACATAGCTGGTGGCACGCGAGAGGCGCAGCTCCTTCAGCTGGTGCATGGCAATGAAGAGCGGACGGTAGCGCTGCTTGAAGCGTTCATCGGCTGGCTGTGGCTGGGCCAGCCTCAGGCTCAGATTGCGCAGCTGCTGCAGCTCATAGAGCAGAGCTGGCTCGAAGTGGAACATGTGCGGATTCCAAATGGACAACGTTTGCAGGCTGTGCGCGATGCTGGTGAAGAGCCGGGCGGGCAGATGCCGCACGGACAGACGCAGCTCCAGTGTGGTCAAATTGTCGAAGGCATGGAATATGGACTCGTTTAGGGCGCGCTGATTGCTCTCGTACTTGAAGTACTGCAGTTGGGGCACCTGACTAAAGATCCAGTTGCTCACATTTGTGCTGTCCGTCGCATTTTCGATCAGTTCATAGACATTCTCAGTGGACTCCTGTTCGAGGCTGCGATCCCGGAACTGTATGCTTAACACCTGCTGCACGCCCAAAGCGTCCAACAGATCCCGGAAAAACGAATCCGACCAGTAATTGTAGGCATCGAACTCAAACTGGGCCACCTCGGTGACATTGAGGCGCGGCAGCCAGTGGATGTCGCCACTGGCATAGTAGCTCATCGCAATGTTGTTGCCCGTGTCGGTGATCTGCAGGATCATGGCGTACTCATCCGGGCAATAGACGCGCACCAGATTCGCCTGCGGCTCGCAGGTGCACCAATCATGCACATGATGGCAATAGCTCGATAGCGGTATGATCTGAGCAGTTGCGTTCGCAATTGCCAAAATAACGATTAGATATCGATAACAGAACATGTTCTGCACATTCCACACGCTCACTCGCACACTCGCACTCTCTTTCGCACTCACAGTCAGAGTCAGACGCGATATTGATAAACATTGAATTCGCACGTTATTTTGCCACAGCCACGTTTTCTTCGACTTCGACTTTCAATAACAACGCTTGAATTCTGACTAAAAATCAGAAGGTTTTTGCCCGATTCCCTGCCCACTTTATCAATGTGCGCCATATCAGTCTTGAGAGTCTCTTCTTCTATGATACGCCATATCTACGACGCGAGCAAACGATAAATACAAAACAAAAAACATATATATGTATACTACATATATGGAGAGAGCTGACTGCGTGATTTTTTAAACCTATAAGAAAACTATTAAAATGATTGCAACTATTTAAGAAAATATATATATTGCATCAAAAATATATATTTAAAGAATTGATTTAATTTTTGCTGATCTTTTTTAGCAAAGAAGCTAAGGAAGCTAAAAACTACAATTAAATGCAATCATTTAATTAATGTTAGTTTTAAAAATTGTCATTTATTTACTTTTTTTTTAATATTAATGATTTTATTAATTCATTGATAACATCACATAAATATATTGTATTTAAAAGTGTGCATTCAAATTTGGATATTTTTTTTAATAATTCCGTACGTTCGTGTCACGTTTTCATTTCTAATGAAACCAAAATTTAATTGCTTCTTAAATTTTTTGCCCCCAAGCGCAATTTTCTTAATTAGTTGACCAAAATCAACAACTCACAGAGGCGTCTCGTCTCATCTGAGGTCTCTTATCATTTTAATTTATTGCGGCTGTCTTATAATTTCTAGCTTACTCACTCTATAGGAAATCAAATCCAGTTATTTTTTTATACCCTGTCACCATTGAAAATGGCTAAAAGTAAAGCGGGGTATAATGGTTTTTGGTTTTTGTTTGTTCTAAGTTTAATTCGTTTAAATAGTTATTTTAAGCCAATGAGCTTAAAATGTTTTTTTTTTAAAAATGTAGTTTGGTTTCTATATTAAATTTACATTTAAATCAGGATCGTTAGCATATCAAGAGTATGCTCAACGCTGAGTACAGGGTATCTACAGCTCAAGCGCTATCGACTAGAACATTCCTTCGTGTTTTCAAATTTTTTTGTTTACATTCGTTGGTTACTTTCGGGCTTATCAATGAACTGGGTAACTGTTTATGACTATACATGACTCAGTTATCAACAAAAATAATAAAAATATACCGTTTGGTGCGTAAGAAATTTTGTTGCCTACTTTCCAGTGCTGTAGGAATATGATAAGCATAGTACTATGCGTAATAAGTGCCGTTATCTTTCGCAGTGTCATTTAATATTCTAAATGAGCAAACAGTATTGATCGTTATCTACGAGAACAGATAAAGGCAGTCTTTAACTTGAATTTTTTTAACAAGTTACGATTGTCTAATAAAAAGTTGAATTGAAAATGAAAATGGGACAGAAACAAAAAATGTATAAAACAAATGCATAGCCAATTTAAATAAATAATTTCGATCAGTCCCTATTTTTAACATAGTTTATATTAGTTTAGGAATTATTTGTAAGTATAAACAGTTAATAAACGTCTGCGAACACTGGCCCATGACTATAATCAATGAGGCGACCATAATATTTAGCTTTACGCCACACCCCACACATACACACAACCACACACACACAACCACACACACACAACCACACACACACACATACACACTTTAGGCTCTGACAGCTGCGTTTGGGTCCACGCCCAAAGTTTTTGTATATCACGAACTCGAACCCGGGATTGGAGCTTCAACTGAAAGCCTGTTCAGGTGAGCGTGTAGCATATGCGAGTACTTAAAAATAAATCGCTTTAAGGCCGCGTCAATCATATAAACAGCTGGCCTATCCAATGGCCTTGAACCCGCCAAGGACGTTGTTGTCGCACGAACTAGTTGGCTGTGTCCTGGAATGGGTCCTTGCAAAAGTTTGGCAAATTTTTGGTGGCAGCCACGTAAAAAGTTGAGCCCCCAAAGTACGTTTTTCATAATTTATTATCGCGGCTGATGGCTGCAACTCAATTAACAGTTTTTGGCCAATTCCCTAACCAACCAACACGCACAAAAGCAACTTCGCTCACAACAACAAAAACAACAACACACACAATTTTATGCGCAATTACACAACCCGCCCCTTAGGCGACACATTACGCATACGCCGCGTATTGCAGTTTGCACATTGCGCTTATCAACGCTTTCACCTGATTGAGTTTTACTCTCACCAGGCGCCTGCCATTGTGGTTAGTGTGGTGTTCAGAACTCAGTATTTATTTCATGCTCATGAATTTTAATTATTTGCTGAATGGTTTTAAATGTGGCCAAGAAATAAATTATTTACAAAATATTTAAAAAGAAATATTTTCCTATGTTACATTTAACGATTTTATTTTTATTGTATTATATTTATAGCATGAATAATGTCACGATTTAAATAGATATATTTCATTTAAACTGAAGCTAAAGTTAAGTTAGGCTTTAATTATCGGTATGAGTGTATTTAATTTAAGTTAAAGCTTATAGTTCAAGACAAGCACAATTTAAAAAAATTTTATATGCATTACATACAAAATTATGATAGTGATTTTTTTTAGAACTTTTCTGACTTTTTTTTAAAGATTATTACGTTCATCCTGCAAGTTTGTTGATACAGATTTCTATGACGGCTCGCCTTCAACAAGTTTTAAATATTTCAAAATTCTGATGGGAAAATACCAAAGCAAAACACTTTGTTGCATTCAAAAACGCAATTGTTGCTCAGTATGTGTGTTGATTTTATGCTCTAAAAAGCAAATAGCAAAGAACACAAAAAAAATATATACACACACACACGCACACATTCACAAGCACACATACACGTACGGAGCAGCTTACAAATTGCCACATTGCGTATACGCAACGTTGCAAATACTATTGAACACACGCTGCTAAAAAGGACGGAGGAGAGGAAGAGTTTTGGCCAAGCACTTCAAAGGCTGCTGTGGATTTTGCACAAGTTTATTGATTTGTAACTAAAACTTGATCTTGTTTACAATGCTGACAGATTTAATGTAATTTGATTTCTTTCGAGTGCACCACAGATGGAAAGAAATTTAGAGCGCAAGTTGGAGTGCTCTATTTGAAAACACACGATTAGAAGTTACCCTATGTCCAGTTGCTTCGTAAAACAATCATTCTCAAATAATTTCGGCATTATGCAATTTCCAGTAATTTAGGTGGGTAGTAAAAATTTTCCGTATTACCGATAATAATGAATTAATTTGTAAAACAGTGGAAGACTTTCAAATATGAATTTGTTTCGCAAAAAGCACTTGCTCAAAATATCAAGATTGAAGATTGATTTTTATCAATTTACCTTTCCGCCAATTTGCAATGGTTACAGGGTATTAAAAACCACAAAATGTTTGACAGAGAAGCGATGAAAATGCATTTCATTTGTTACTACAACAATTGTTTATTCTTGTTACAGTTGTTGTTGCCGTTGTTGATGTTCTTGATTTTGTTGCTGTTCTGTTTATTTATCCAAAGAGTTTAGCTCTAAACAGTCCTCTGTATATATTTTGATATAATTTGCAATGCACTTTCTTTCGCATCCGACAGCTACACTGCACAAAATGTCAATTAGAGGAATCGGGACTTGCGGCTCGTATTTAGGTGTAGAGGGTTGTGGCTTTGGAAGCGATGGGTGCTGCTGCCTGGTTTATGCTGCCATAACAATTGCATTAGCTGGCAGTTGGCAGCTGCTGCTCTTGCCACGTGCCAGGGCCAACCACAGACATAAATTAGCCAAGTAGTTGAGTGGAGTGGTGCGTTTGAGTGTGTGTGGAAATTTAGTGTTGACATTTATGTGGAATGTCCTTTTAAGTGGTCCAAGCCCTAACTGATTGATGTGTCCTTCAGGCAGCTTCTCCCACTCCGCTTCACCAGGCATTTGCCTTGCGAAATCTTTGAGGGACACTCGACGAATTAATCAAAAGCTTTGCGAGGGTTGTTCATTTAGTACCGAAACTGATAAGCACCAGTTTATATTGAAAGCATTTGAATTTAGCAGTCATCAATGAAAAGCAGTTCGTATTCATAGAATATCAATTTAATATTCTTTGTTTTTGTGTTAGAGCCTGTTTTAATATGTTCTCCCTTTTTCCACAGACTTATCTTTTTTTTGCCTTTTCAGTTTTATTCCCACATTGCTTTTCTTAATCTCGTCTTTTAAGCTGTCTATATTATTTTTATTTTTACATAATTTTCTTTCCTTTTTATTACATTATTTATTTATTTCTGTTAACATTCTTTGGCATTTTCGCGCACATTTTTTTTTTTGGCTTCTCCGTTTCCAATTACTTTTCCGCATGACATGAGCAAATGTTAAGTATACGCCGCGTGTGCAGCTGCTATTGCCAGACACGAGTACAGCTCTTAGCCAGAATCTTGGCCAAATTGCCAAAGAAATGCCGCAACAAATGGCAACCGTTGTACGTTTGGTTATTGTTTCCATTACGTTGCGTTAGGTGGTCCAGTGCCTGTGTATCTGTGCATTTCCATTTTCTTCTCACTACTCTCTCTCTCTCTCTCTCTCTCTTTTATCTTCTCCTGTCATCCGTCTGATTGTCGTTCTATTGTTGCTGCCATTGCTGTCGTCATTTTGTGCAACAGCAGAAAATGTTGTCCACATTCCTTGCAGCTGGTCAGCCGCTTACCACTTTCTGCTCCCCCTCAACGAACCCCTTTAGCTTTTGGGTGTGAAAAGTTTTATTTTCCAATATACTGAATGGGATTATATTTTTGCTGATCTGAAAATCAGCCGAACCCCAAACCCGTAACAAGCCATGCATTTTATTTATGATAATTGGATTTAATAAATGAAAATTAGTTAGAAAATATTTTACTCTCTTTATTAAAACTAATAAAAGCAAGTGAGATTGCTCTAGTCGGGACCGCCCGACTAGGAGATACACTGAACCCAGCATTTAACACATACATACACACTCTCGGCACTTGATGAGTATTGAAGTGGTTAAAAATTTAAAAAAAAATTGAATTAACAAAATATCAGCGAAAAGAAATATATTCCGCACACTGGAATCGAACCTCCGACCCTTCGGCTATGGTGCACAACTCTTACCGGGTGCGCCACACTTCCATTGGGATATGTTGTGATAAAATTCACCTTAACCCTTTCAAAAACAATTCCAAGAAAAACGCTAGACAAAATAGTGCATTTGTATGTGTGTGCACATGAACACAGAAATTGCTTGCGCTTCAGCCAATCAGCTGCTTGGCCCCC
>SCDS01001339.1:0-15565 GCA_004149465.1 Drosophila nigromelanica | reverse complement strand
TTAGTTGTTTCCTCTGTGCAAATTAGATTTCGGTCACTTTGCCGAACTCAAGATTTAATTTGTTTTGCAAGACATTGCATGACTTTAAAGTGTTCTCGTTTTTCTCACGGTTGCACCAGGCGTATACGCAATATATGCAACGTATACGCAGCTTTGACCCGCGATTGGGCAACTTTTGAAGCTGGTTGTCTGCGTTTTAACGCGTGAGACTATATTTGTGTTTGTTTATTGTTTATTGTTTACTTCGCTATGGCACTGGCATTTTGTTTACCCAACGCGCAAAAATCTTTTGTTATTCTTTCTCAAAACTTTGGCAAATATTAAAAGTGCAAACAGCGGAAAACGCGCAGCAAACACATTATGCACAGTGGGTGGCTGATATTGTTCAGTCTGACATGCCAGGATATGCAACAGGTTCGCCCACAAATGTAACAAGCATACATACAGGCACACATACACACTGTCACATATCCAACAGAATTAATTTTATTCAAAGAAAATGCGGCGGCAAAAAGTTTCATCACCTCGAAGTGGACGCCTACGCGGCTCTGTTTGGTTCATTTGTTTGCTGAATGTCAATAAATGTTAATTACATTGCTTGCACAGCGAGAACATGGACCAAGGGACGGGACCGCGCCAAGGGGAAACGACGTATGTATGTATGTATATGCCTATGGCCAGGACGGTGTTTACAATAACGAGTGCTTTCTTAACAGCTTCTTAATATTAAAAACATTTCCATGCGATTAATTTTCAAAATGAAAAACACTTCAAGATGTTCATAGCTTAAAGTTAAGTTGTGCTAGCAAGGTGTAAACTCATAAAATCAATTTAATCTCATCTTGGCAGACCTGAAAATATTTTTGGAATTTGGCTCCAGGCATCTATTCTTGACTCGTAGTCAAAGAGGCTTTTCTGCAAGTTTTGTAGTCAAAGTTATTTTAAACTTTCTTTACCGTTATTCAACTTGTATACTTTAAATTCTAAAAACTTTAGTTGTTTTCAATTCAATAACAAGTGATGTGAAATGCGTTTCGGTTTTTTTTTTTAATTTTAAAGCATTTAAAAATATTCTTTAATTTAGTATGTATCATTATTGATTACTATTTTTTTTTTAAATATAAATTAAAATTTGAAAACGTTATAATCTTTGTATTTTGAAAAGTAAGTCAAATAAAATATTATTATATATATATTAATAAATGTATTATCTTTAATTGCATGGTATTTCATTGTACTGTAAATAATATATAAATCCAAAATAATTCAGTTTATGTTAGCTTCAGTACTGCTTAGCTTGGGGATATTAATAAAATCTTATTACTTTTACATTCCAATTTAATAAGTTTTAATAACATTTCAGCAGATTCATCCATAATTGCTTAAATTATTTGGGGCCAATGGAATTTGCATATTATATTTCCGGCTTGAGGCCAGACAAACACTTCGGACTCCATCCATATCCGTTTTCAACTTGGTTACTTTCTATTTTCTTACAGTTTCTGTTTCTGTTTCTGTTTCTGTTTTTGTTTCTGTTTATATTTATATTGATTTGCTTTCATTTGGACTCGCTGCTTGTTGCCCTACAGCTGTTTATGTTTAACTGCTGCAAAATTAATACTAATTTATTCTAATTATTAAGCCATATCTAGCTTATGCTTGACGTTGTTGGTAAAAGTTTTTCCCGACAGACCGAAGACTAAAATCAAAACCAAACTTAGCCCAAGCAACAGGAAAGCAAAAGTGTTAAAACGGGTTTGGGAACTTTAAGAATTAATTTTCGCCGCTCAGCAGTTTCAGCTGTTGTTTATATTTGTTTACGCGCTATTTGTGTTTATTAATTATTCATATTCCAAAAGACTTTTACGCCTCAAACGCTGCCATAAGTTAAGCATACTCCAGTTACGACATCTTTCCAAATGTCGACAGCAATTCTGGCCAAGTTTCGAGCAGCGTCTGGCTGCCGAGTGCCGCGTCCAGCCGAGTCAACTTTGTGTCCGCTCTTAATGAGCCAGCACTAATTAGCCGTTGCTCTCGAGGGTCACTTCAGGCTGGCAAAAGCCAGCAAAAGTCAGCAAAAGTGGCTCTGGCCCCGGGGCCACCCAAAATTCGCCATCTCTCGCACAATTTGACAGTAGGCAGCTAGCAGCAAGGAACTCACCTCGTTTGTAATGTAGGCACTGCGCGCTGCCATTTTGCACAGAGTTCTATGAATTGAGAACGAGAATCGATATCACCTTTGCACAGATACAGTTCGGATACGGAACGCCAACTATCGCGAACGTGAAGTGCACATGAACGCGTCTGCGCAGCGACTGACGGCGGGCAGCGCATGCGCTGCTTATATTCAGCACGTAGCACAGTTCTAAAGCTGCAGCTGCCGGAGACAGCTGATCTTGCACACTGTCGAACTGTCGCACTGTCGCTGTCGAGTCTTGTTTGCATTACACGACGACGCTGCAATCGATGTAAATATAGCCGCAGTTTGCACATGAAATTGAGCGTGCCTGAGAATTTCTTTGAGCCGCTTTCTCGCCGTCAAAGAAAACTGGTTTAAAAGTCGATATGGCAGGGGGTATATAATGTAAAAAAAAAAAGAGCAAAACTGGATTGGTTGCTTTCAGCGCAATTGGCGTCGACTGGCTGACACACTTACTGGCTCTGATTTAATGAATTCGCTTCTATAATTTCTTTATAGCCCACTTAAAATCAAAAATAAAACAAAACAAGTCCCACACATTGTTGCTGCCACAGATCGTGGCTAAATTTCAGTGCCACCAGCGTGTGGCTGCAAATTGATCTGTTAATCAGCAGCGAAAGTTCAGTGAACCCGCGCTGACAGTTGCCCAGTTGCTCAGTTGCTCACCTTACATTGAAAGCTCGAGCGCAGACTGACCGAGTTTCGGCGCCAACAATGCCAAGCAGTCAATGTCCACATCCATATCAGATAGTCCCAGTCGCGTTCTACGCGTGCTCCACTCCATCATTGAGCGGCTGCATTGCTGGAGATGAGGTCGACACTTACTGTATATATATATGTATATGTATGTATATGTATGTACATATATGCAGCGAGGTATTTTGCGAAGCCTGTGTTCATATACCGGAACTACCTTGAACTCGAACGTAGCTGCATATTTAATTATACGATGCGATAATCGAAGCAGACCCCAAAATAGGCTGCGAATGCGGCTAAAACAAAACAAGTACGAAGGGACTAGTAGTCGACAGGTTAATACCCTGTACACGGATGTGTTCCGAGAATGCAGAATATATCTGTCGCTCTTAAAATTTGAACTGTACCGATTCTATATAATATATGAAAATTATCGATTATCGGAGTTTTCGAAAAGAAAGCTTATCGATCTTTGTAAAAAATCATCGTAACATATTGTTTTTACAAATTTTATATTATTAATTGTTGTTGCCAGGGCCTGTGATGTATGTTCGTTATAAAATGTATGTACTCTACTTCGTTACAGTATTTTCCAGCCTTTTTTTTTTTGGTTCAAAAACGGGCTCTAACAAGAAGTGAGCGAAAAGGTTGCGCACACAAACTTAAAGCAATCAGCATAATAAAGACCGGAAACAGTGGGGAGGCAAACTTATCAAATTGAACAAAGAACCACAAAAGGGAAATTTGACAATCATTTTAATAAACAGGATTACTGTTTAAATTACGGATTTGGCTGCGTATTCGATTTACGTCATGAAGCTATTAATAAACACTCACAATATGAAAGTAATGTAAATCGGTGTCGCCAAATTGGAACGATTTGGAATACTTAAGTTATAAATAAAATAAATAAATAATTTTATTAAAAGTCATCTGTTTAATGTATTCAAAATATTTTGTTGAATCGATTAACATGTGACCTGTTTATTTTTGGAACCCGCATGACAGACATGCAGTATATAAGGGTATTAATAGTTTTCACCAAGGTACAACTGATCAACCACATAAAAACGGTTTTATTCACTGCATCCACAAATTTGTAGGTGTTTGCTTTACTGAACATAATAAAATGTTATACGGCTATTTGCGAAAAGTTTAGCAATCACAGCTTTTAAGCCTTTAACCTCAATTAGCATTATCCCAGACAAACATGTACATGATGCATTGAACCTGCAATAAAGATAATGCTCGTAAATCGGAATTACATTGAACTTGCTGTCAGCTGTGAATTGTTGTTGCAAAACATTTGCCTAACTCGTGATTCACTTAGCGCGCCCTTTTTTATGCAAAGATAAACAAAGCACACAGTTAAAGACAAATAGACTGATGCAAAGATGGACAGACACTTGAACTTTTGTTTACAGCTGTTTGCATGCTAAGCTGGCTTTTCAGTACATAAAAACGTTCAATACTCGATATAAAAGATTTGACTATACTCTTCATATATACTATTTATATTTAAAACGTTTAAATAGGAAGATAAATGTTAGTTTTTAACAGGTTACAGAATTGTTAATAATTACAGGTAGCTGGGAGCTCAAGAGAGAGAAAAATAAATATAAATAATTTTGTACTGAAATCAGAAACAAGAATTCCAAGCGGAACATTTCTTAAGTTTTTATCTAAATTCTTACATGAAGAATATTATTTTCAATATTAAACTTAACTATGTTCTCATTCTTCTTCTAATGTCTATTTTGTTTTTAGTTCAACAATTTTAAACTTACATAAACTATAGTCAATAAGCAATTAAATAGGGAAAGTCAAACATTTTTTTTATGTTTTGTGTTTATATAAAACATCATATATATTTTATATAAGCATCAGTAGAGTAACTTAGATTCGTTGTGGGCGCAAGTTTGTTTATCGCGTTTTATTTTATATGTATTTTCGTAAACTGTTTGCTTGCCAATTTTACAAATTGTAAATCAACAGTAGCCGCAGCAACAAAGCCCAGCAGCTGTCCAACCAACTTAGTTAAAATGCAATCGACAGTTATTGACCCTAAACTTGAACTAGAAACCAAATAACAAAGCGGCATAAAGCGTAAAATTGAATTTGGCCGAACCGGCTGCGCTGTTGCTGTTTCTTTTGCATTAGCTTTTGCTATTTCAGTTTCTGTTGCCACTGCTGCTCTGGCTGTTGCTGTTGCTGTCTCTGTCCGTCCGCCGTCCACCGTCAGCTGTTTGCCGTCTGCTGACAATGCATAAATTTGAATAGTTTAACGATGGCCGCAACAGCGCCTGGAACAACGGTTTTGCACCTTTCGTCTGGTCACACTTACGCCCATTCCCAGGCAATAGTATTTAAAGGCAGCAACAACAACAGCAACAGCAACAGCAACAAAATAGCAAAATAAATAAACGGCGCCTAAACGCCATGAGCCCCTGACATTGCTCACGGTCAGCTTTATATTTTATTACCTGTATTTCGTTTATTTCATTTAGCGTCACACTCTTTCGCCTCTGTCCGTCTCTCTCACTCTCTCGCTCTCTCTATATCTGTGTCTTATATTGTCGTCGTCGCTTTGGCTTTATTCTCTTTCGCTTTTATTTTTGATTTACTTACATTTGGTTTTTTTTTTGCTTCTTTTTTGATTTATACACATAGCATCTTTTTTCAGCGGCCGCAGAACGTGAACTTTTTGCGGAAAACACGAACTGTAACGCATTGATAATCGGCTTGTTGTCTCTTCTCCAATATCGCTGCTCAAAGCCCCGAACCTGAACTGAAACACGTGCAGGCCAACAACAACAACAACAACAACAGCGCACAATTGCTTAAAGATAATTGTGACTGAAGTTAGTTACTTGTAGATATGTGTGTGTGTGTGTGTGTGTGTGTGTACGTTGGGTCTGTTAAATATGACAAATTCTATTATTGTTTATTATTGGGGTTCGTAAACATTTAGGGTTTGAGGTACGAGTAACTTTTATAATTTGTTTACCGGCATTTGTTTGTTTTTGTTGTTGTTGTAATTTCACACAATAATATTGTTTTTATTTTCAGCAAATCGAACATTCGAGTATAAAAAATAATGTTCTAAAGTACTAAATGCGCACTTTTCGTTGGGCTGGAAAACAACACACAAATAGCCAAAGAATCAATTAACTTTGACTACTTAAGTGCTGCTACTTAAAGACTTAATTAGTAATGAGAAGAAAACTAATTGAGCACAATAGAAAAAAGTGAAACTACAATTACGCTTAGCCATGTTTAACGCCGGGGGCAGGTCAACGTATCGTAAATCAAGCGGCTAATTAATGGTATTCAGCAGCAATCACATACCCCCTAATATACGTATGTGTGTGTGTGTGTGTGTGTGTGTGTGTGTGTGTGTGTGTGCACCACTAGAAAATAGATTGATGTGTACACGTCGTAATTTGCCGCAATAGCCGCAGAAATGACAGTCACTTAATACCCAAATAATCAATGTAATTAATTTGCAATAATTAAATTACACACATACACACACGGTAGCAAAAAACAAAAAAAAAAAAGAAGAAAAATAATGAAAAAAACATCGTAGTGCACTTTACAATTTGCGCTTCTCCATTTAGTGCATTTCTCAGGCAGCCAACGTAATTAATTCGCGAGTGAAAATAAACGCAGCCAGTGGCAAAAAGGTTGCGCTCCAAGCAAAATAATTATTCCAAACACACACAAAAGAAGTAATTTGTTTGATGTTAAATATGCGCTCGTACGTTCAATGAAAACCAGTTAACTTTATATTTAAATCAATTATGTTTACCTTTACTGACATATTATCTGTAATATCAATTAAAATCACAAGCTGCCTAAAGCATTGCTCGATTTAAAAAAAAAATCCTATAAGCGTGTTAAACTGCAGGAAATAACAAATACAAAAACCACAAATCCATTCAATAATAAACACCAAAGTCGTTTATAGAATCTAAAGTCTTTAAATTGCTTTAATTGTCGCAAAATATTTAATTTTTTACATTTTAATAATAATTGAAATTTATTCATTTTGAAGCGATTTATTTATTTTTTTTAGTTTTCTATTCAACTTTCTGTCTGTCTGTATTACTAATGTTAAAAAAAAAAGAGCAGCGATTTAATCCAATTTGAACTCTATCTAAAAAAATGATGTTTATATCGGATTAAGCCAAAGCCAACACTGGGAGCCACCTAACAAACATTTAAAGCTGAATGTAGAGCAAGACATTGTTGAGGCCTCTCATAAAATTAACGTCGGTTCCGATCAAAGCCGTTGACCAGCTTCGAGTGGGATTAGGCCAGCTTGTCTGTCAATCATCTCTTGCCTGTGACTTGTTTAATTGCTTTGTGCTGGGGTAATAAAATTTGTCCAGCATCCACGCTGGATGCGGATTATGCTGTAGCGAGACACTCGGAGAAAATTGCAGTTCTAAACTCAAGGACGGGCGCAAAAAATTCAAAGTTTTGTATTTTCAAAACTTCAAGAATTTCTTACATACTTAAATTAAACTGTTGAAAAAAAGTTTTAATTAAATACAGAATACTTTTTACACGATTTTTTGCGCTTGAATATTGTATTTAGGAGTTTTGGGAGTAGAAAAAACTTAACAGGGTTAAGAATTTTGTTCTCGAATCATATAATTGAAGCGTTCTGTTTTGATAAAGTTTTAATTGTTAAATATTTTTTTTGAAATTGGAATTTTGTACTCAAGCTAGAAAATGCAAACTTTGGCTGGATTTGATTTTTTGTTGAGTGAAGCACTCAGTACTACTAATTTTGCTCCTTTTATACCCTGAACCCATTGGAAATGGGTTAATAGGGTATAATGGGCTTGTGCAAATGTACGTAACAGGAAGGTATAAACGTATATATTCTTGATCAGCATAAGAGTCGGTGGTTCGCCCCGCGCAAAGGTTGCTGCAGAATTTGTATTATTTATTATTTTTCCGTTTATAATTATTAATTTAATTTTTTCTCTCTTAATATTGTCCACCTCAAAACTCATCAGGTGCCGTGCGTTTGTGTGTATGTGTGAAATGCTGGGTTCAGGGTATCCCCCAGTCGGGTGGTGTCGCTTGTTTACACTTAGTTTGTTTCTGTGACTTTAACACTGACAGCCCAGTCAGATAGTCGACGGCGAACATTCTGCATCAAATTGCGATTCTCATTATTTCCTATTAGCTTAATTGTGCATTGTGCGCGGGTTCTCATTTAAAATCAACAAACTGTGCAAACAATCCAAAGACAAGCTCTCGGGCCCCGAGCAGAATATCCAACTTGGCGCATCCCCAGGCAGGCAGGCTGGCTGGCTCTTATGTTAATTTCGAGCTGTTTACGTTAATTTGCCTTGCTTCAGAATAGTTGTTGCCCAGTTCCTTGGTTCGAGTTCTACTGCTGTCGCTATCTACATATAAGTACTCCTCTAGTACAGTTCCTACAGCGGACCTGCTTACGTGACATGGATCACAGTCGCCACGTCCGGACCCGAGTCAACTGAATGACAGCGTCCAAAAATACAACATCGATTCAGAACACAATTCACGACGCAAGTGCTGACGTTCGCTGCTTATTTGCGTGCACATCGATAAAAAAAATCGTTATTCAGTTGCTTATTTATATCGATCAATTGAGCACAAAATAAAAAAAAAAGTGGCAAACATAAAATTGAGCTGCAGCCCAGAATTTAAATATGCTTTGCAAATCTTCAATGAGCTGGGCCTGCGGGTATTTATAATTATTGTATAGAGTTAAGAATTGTATAAATAAGCGGGCAGCTACTTTGTTTCTGGCAAAGGGGCGAAAATTAATCATATGCTCGTACAATGCGGATAATCATTAATTATTCATATCAGGCAGCCAGTTGCCTTTCTTTACCCTTATACGTTTCAAAAAATTACGTAACTGAAAAGCTCGTCATTAATTAGAATTTCAAAGCGTTCCACAAACATTTTCGTTGAACCACCTGCCCGACAAGCAGCAGCCCCAACAAAAGCAAAAGTTATCACATTTTGATATATTATATTGTCGCTCTCAACAAGCGTTAATGACTCAAACTTCGTCAGAGACTCAAAAACTGAATCATGCAAAGATACAAGTACAGGTTAAAATTCAAATACAGATAGAGATACAATGCTACAAATTTTGCCAAGCACATAACGAAACATAATTCTTGGCCCATGATCTCACTATGTCTACATAACTACTAACAAGCTCATTTCAGGAAACCGGCTTATCAGTTCTCTACGGTGAATTGACTAAAGGAAAACCTGAATACTTTAACTGGTACAGTGAAGAGTTGTGAAATAAATTCGAAAAGATGCGTTCTTAAAAGTCAATCAACGTGAAAATTAATTAATGCTGTTATTCCATACTTTCTAAATATATGAATCAATATCAATTCATTCGAAATAAGCATAAAAATTCTGCTTACGTGTAATAAATATTTAATTCAAGAATTTTTGGTTTAGTCGAAATAATTAAAAACAATTGCAAAACAAAACACTCGAGTTTCTGTGAACTTTTGCACATTTTGTTGCATAATGATGCTAACAACGTGCATTGTTTGTAGTTAGAGCTGAGCTTGTATTTTTTTAGACTTTGTGGTAATTGGCGTTACAAGCCTTTGTTACACATGTAAATTCGTGGGCTTTTAATTAAGCCAGACCCTGACCTTGGCTACACTTTAAATGTATAGCTTGGGTCTGCATTCAGGTAAGTATTAATCAGTTGTATTTTATGGGAATAATGCACAAAAGATCACTTTGGATTTCTTGCTCACCTTATCTAGTTGACTGCGCCTCTCGATCATGTTTGTATAACGTATTTATTGGAATTATCAACTGTAGATTGAATTTTTGCTTTGCTGCCTTGCTGTTGTTGGAGTTGTTCACAGAACTTCACTTTATTGACTTGACTAATTTCCGCTTAAATGCGAAACTTCTATAGGCACTTAACCGCTCGCTGCCTTAGAGCTGAAGTTTATCAGCGGATAATACGAGCCGCAATGCCAGAGCACACACAAAAAAAAAAACAACACACAACACAACACAACACAACTCGCAGGCGTCCGTTTCGTTTTGTATGAAATTCGCAACTGAGTACTCAAGAGACTCTTACAGATACTCAAATAAGCCTGCGCCACGCCAAAGCCGGCAACAGAAACGAACCGAACGCGCGCGCGCGCGCTTTGTTTTTTTTTTTTTTTTCGTTTTTTTTTGTTTGTCTCTTTGGCCAGAAAGGAGGGGAGCAGAAGCGGAGCGCTCGCTGGAGCGGTCGCTTGGCGGGTTTTCGATTTCAATTTCGGTTTCGGTTTGGATCTCGGCGCCGCCTAACGTGGTTTTGGTAGGCGAGCGCGGTAGTGCGGTGCGGTGCGGTGCACAGTTTGCTGGGCTCACGTATCTCAGCTGTTTCGCAGCGGTATCCGTGAGATACTTGCTTTCGCAAGCGTTTCGCGCCGTGTACTCGACGCCATGCTGCTTCGACGTTAAGTGTGCTACACAGTGCGAAAAAAGCAATATAGCCAGCAACAGAAATAACCACGCATGACTGGCCGCCTGACATGCTGATTAGCTGTCGTTGTTGGCCAGCCGTTGATTTTGGCCAGGTGCTGTGTGTGTGTGTGCGTGTGTGTGTGTGTGCGTGTGTGTGTGTTGCCTTTGCTGCTTGACCGATTAATTGCTTCTGCCATCGCCGATCGACTGGCAAAACGTTCAGCACAGAGATTTTGACTTTCTTTTCCGCATTTGCGGCAGCCAAGTGGCGGTTGGCACATTGCAACATGCTGCCAACTGCCGCCGATTGGGCAAACAATTAGCAACTTTCACTGGCCAGTCATGCGCGAGTTTTCACACCGCAACGATAAATAGTGGAGCTTGTTTACCACTTACAAAGTTGCAGTCGCTTCAGAATCGAAGCGTGCACATTGAACTGGCTGAATCATCGGGCATTGCACACACAGCTGCATCACTCATACGCCGCGTGTGACGCTGTAGGCAGTAAATATTTGCAAAATATAGCTTACCTGTTTGCAATTGGTTCACGCTTGGCTTGATTGCCACACTAGTTGGCCACTATAGACACAATGACTGTTTTATGGATTCGAATTAAAAATAAATTGTGTTTTGTGTTTTTTTTTTATTATTGAACAGTGCGCTGGTCTAGAAACTTTGCTGAACTGGCACAAGCATCTCCAATCGTGTTGTTATTTATTGCATAGAACTAGCTGAAAACAACAAAAAATATACGAATTTATTGGGGTCATTTGCATGGCGATTTGCCTTAATTGCGTGGCCATTAAAACAATCCGAGCGAATGTTATTTAGAGCGTAACAAGCGATTGATAAATCTAGAAACTATCGCCGCCGTCTCTCGTCTCTCGACCGCAGCTGATTAAAGCCAACATCAATTTATTGCCAAACACGAGTCCAGACAACGACTCAAATCAAATTTAGGTTTATTTCAAGACATCCTGCATAATAAATTTGGGTGTGTGTGCGTGCCGCTGGCCAAGGACAATAATTGCTTGAAAGCGTACGTGATACTATTTGGCCAAATGGCGAGCGGGCCAACATCGGAATTGTATGAATAAACGAATGAATAAACAGGCGCTAAATTGCAAACGCAGATGAATGCGATGTTGCCGCAGATTGTTGCACAGAATGTGCCACATACCGAGGTGCTTCCAGGGCTTTCGACAACACACACGTGCACACGTGTAACCATTTGCCAACTGAATTATGGTCACTTGTGTGTTAACCACAATCAACATGACATTTCAACCGAATGGCAACGGCTCAGATCAGATGGGTGTACTCGCCTCACACCCGCCCAGCTGCGATAAGCGCGCAATCTCGACGATGTGACCACAAGCACAAACTGTTCGATTTGACGCAAGCGGAAATGTTGCAGTTGGGTGTAATCGACGTTCACAGTTACAGCTTACAAAAAAGTCGAAAACAGTCTTAAATTTTTTTTAAAAAATTGAGATACTTTTAGCTGTTATTTTTTTTACGATTTTTAAATAAAACGCGTTAAAAAGACTTCTGTTTACGCAAATAATTTGCTTTTAACACGAAGTTAGTATTCCATGTATCCTTTTTATGACTTATTGACTTGTTCATTACTAAATTATGAACAATGGGAAATAGAGATAATAACAGTAAATGATTTCTTAAAATGATAAATATTTAATATATATATTTTTTTCATGCTAATATTAGCTTTTCCTTTTATATTAATGCTTATCAATTTATTTTATTTTTAATGTGTAAAAAGGAAAATACATTTACAAGTTTAATGTTGTTTACTGTTCTTTTATGATGCTTTTTTACGTCTGGAACCGATGTATTATCTTTCCATTTAGCCAATATATTTTTTTACACGAATTTTGTGTAAGCGGTGTATACTCTTTTCACTTCGTCAACGAGTATAAAAAGTACACAGATCGTTTAAAAGCTGATGCTGGCTTGTTGCAGTGGCTCGTTGCTGTTGCCCCGATTATTGGCATCAACCGCATGCCGCATACGAATATTATATTTTCGTTTTTGGTTTTTTTTTCTTTTACACGGCACGCAATTTTTATAATTTCCGCCAATGACCTTAGCACAACAGCGTCATCAGCAGCAACACCAACAACAACACCAACAACAACAACACCAACAACAACAACAACACTTACAACAGCTATGTGAGCTTTGGCTTTGACTACGCGTATCTGTGGTTTGGTGGTTTGTCGGCATCTCTGCAATTGACAGCGGTGGTTTCAATGCCAATTCACTGCATTGGCAGCAGCACAAGGTACCACATGCATATGCAATTAGCCAGATAATCAACATCTAATTTTCAATGCTTTTGAACTTGGAACTTGAATAAAAAGCACCCAGCTGTGGTGCATTGAATCAAGCATAGAACAACTGCACAACAAAATTGCTTGAATTGCTGTCCATAATCCCCTTAAATTTAAAACGCTAAAAATATTTTTGCTTAGAAGAATTCCTTTTTAAAAATTTTTTTATTTAGCAATTAGGTTGACATTATGCAAATTCGTTTATTATTTTGCCAATTAATTAATTAATTTATTTAAGTAATTATAAAATATTTTTTTGATCTTTAAAAGTTAACAAATAATATTTTAAGAAACCAAAAAATTGCTAAAAAGAAAACTCAAATACAGTACTAAAAAATAAAATATTATTGCTGCTTAGTTCAATTTTCAGAAAAATTGTAGATCAATTTGTAAGAACCTTATATTTGTATTTTGATTTAAAGCAGCCTTTTAAATTTAAAGTAGTCTGTGTTATCTTAGAATATTTAAAGTTTCAAAATGCATAATGCTCAAATTCCTTTATTCATTTAGTTATTTAAATTTTTTCAACTTTTTAAATTTTTACGATAATAAATTTCTGCTAACGAAACTGGGCGTGCCTAGTTAGAGATTTGGGTACTCGGTTTGTTAATGCTTTGAGCGATAATTCATCTCGTGGTGACATATAATGATCGCAAAATTGCTTTTAA
Source organism: Drosophila nigromelanica (assembly GCA_004149465.1). Lineage (NCBI taxonomy): Eukaryota > Metazoa > Arthropoda > Insecta > Diptera > Drosophilidae > Drosophila > Drosophila nigromelanica. Next base: position 2,135 of record SCDS01001339.1, on the reverse strand, counting down.
ATTACCCGAATGCCGACATGCATGTAATTTAGCGTAATTTTGACAGATGCTTATCTGTTTGGGGGGCGCGTAGGTATTATTTAGCTGTGGCGTAAATCACAATAACATCAGTGTCAAGGTCATCGCATTGGGGTTGATATTTATTGATAAGTTTTTCGAGCGCTTTGCTTTAAAACCAGTTCATGTAATTGAAAAGCATTTTTTCAAATGCTATTCAGAAGGACGATTGCTATTATTACGCAGAACAAGTACAATTCTCATATATTGCATTCAATATGCTCATTCGGCCGCAGCAATTTTTTTACATAAATTCAATTGATTAAACCACAGCATTTCTTTTTTTTTTTTTGTTACAAATGGCAAATGGCGGTTTTAGTTCAATAAAGTAGAAGCACAATAAATGCACTATAAAACCAACAATAAATACTTTACGGTTCGCATGAGAATTCACCTTATGTGATGCGCTCATTCGTGCGCACACAAACGCACATTGCACACACACACACACACATACACAGTGACACGCGAATGTGTAAACCCTAAAATAGTACGCAAATAGAGACATACAAATCGATATTGAAATGTAAAGTATTTTTTGCCAGCCTTGATTAGCCATATGCAGATTGGGGAATGTCAAGAATGACAGGAGCATCCGATATGAATGCTGTTGCATAGTATTTTATCGCAATTTCGCACAGATATTGTCACACATCGAAGATGATTGTGTGTCGAACTTTACGAGGCAGGGCACCACAAAAATAAAATGAAATAGTAATCGGAATTTATTGTGCGTGATTTGCAGGCATTTATTTTTTTTTTGTGATGAAATGGAATGGCAATTGAAATTATTTCCTTCCATAATATTTAAAATTTGTTTTTGTATTGCAAGCATATACCATTTTGCTTGCAATACAGAAAGAAATTTTAAATATTATGGAAGGAAATAATTTCAATTGCAATTCCATTTCATCACAAAAAAAAAAAAATAAATAAATGCCTATAAATCACGCACAATAAATTCAATAAACTGGAAAAAAACATGCTCCTATATTTATAGTCATCTTCACCATTTTGATTTGGCCATATTCAGCCAAAGCAGTCTTAATAAACTGGAAATTTTATATAAAATATTTCCGCTTTTTCTTGAATTTAATTTATTTAAAGTAGTTAATGACAATCGATTAAAAGTTGTGTTGATTTTTCCGGATGTACTTATTTAGATGTATGTTAGTATATATATTTCCCTAGTAATATGGCATAAAGAATTACAAAATTTGAATTAATTGAGTACATTTCCAGAAAACAAACGTACTTAGAAAAAGCTTAATAGCGCTTCTTGGATATAGATTGCATTTTAATCTTATAATTAAGAATTTTATTATACAAATATTTCTTGAAAAAAATTGTACTTTGCAAATTAAGAAAAAAAACCTTAATTCTGCATACGACGGAATTTCACGTCAATAAAATATATTGTACGTATACGACCTGTTGCATATTCAAACTTGACTTGATTATACAAATATATGTTACATGTGCTGTGTTTGTACATATTAACAGCCCTGCCTAATTTATTCTTTGATCTTGAATTTTTTAGTACCTAAGCATTCGGGCGCAAACAAAATGTTGCATACTTTTAGGCAGTCCCATTTTTTGTTTGCACAATCAAATTAAAAATGTGGCTTTTACACCGGATAAACGAAAGCTATACGAATTTTAATGGGCCCATGAATCAATAGCGTGTTCTATAAGCGGTCAGGGGGTGGTGGAAAGGTTGATGGTTGCAAAATGGCACGCCTCATTTAACTGGAAATCGCATGAAAACGCGTTAAAAACACATTAAATCACATGTTATCAATTTCATGTGTGTCCGTGTGTGCGTGTGTCAGCATTGCCAAAGCTATCAGGCCGACAATATGTTAAATCCGTGTAAACCAGAGCGAAGCTACGCCCGTACAGCCCCGTTGTCCGTAGGGTGAATCTTCATCATCAACATAAACGGCTGTCATCGCCGGCATCGCATTTGAAATTTCAATTGTAACGTTTGCCTGACGCAAATCCGCCAGTTTCATTGAGGCGTGCATGCGAACGGAGCCACGCCTCCTCGCTCACAATGTTCGGGCCGTTTGGCTCAT
>SCDS01001338.1:0-12837 GCA_004149465.1 Drosophila nigromelanica | reverse complement strand
TTTGACAAGTAAAGCTCTCGGATCCATAGCTCCCATACTTCAAACTTCCATAACTTTGTCAAAACTGAACCGATTTTCATGTTTGATGGCATTTTGGTCCTGGCTTGTCATCTAGATTAGTTCTGCATTGAAAATTTATGCACTTTTGAAAATAAATTTTTTTTTCATTTTTTTGTGAAAATATCATGTAGCCTTATTAATTTTCGAATAAGACTGAATAAATTTAAAATAAATTTAAATAAATTTTTATTTTAAAATTACAATTTAGTGTTTACTCATTTTCAAGAACCACAAACGTTGCAGAAACATAATTTTAAAACTACAATTTAATACTTTATTTTTAATGGAATGAAGTTGTGGAAGAGTAACACGAAAAGTGTGCGGTAAGTGTTCAAGTTCCGCATACGCGTCGTATACGTAATGCCCTGAGATGCTACTGGTATAATTTCAAGCTATTAAGCAGCATCAATTAAAAAAAAAGAAATGGGAACGTCAGATCGAATATTGAGCTCAGCTAGGCTGACAGAAGCTGATTGTCTGCCTGTAAGATATATATGTGCATATATATATATGTATACACATATATTTATGTGTATCTTTTGAATGGGGCGTACACTCATGAATATTCATTCGCTATTTATGTAAATGCTCAACGCGGACACTTTTGATAATGTGTCGCGTTTTAATTATGAATTAATTGCGAATGATTTCAACATCATGCATTTTAATTGACATGCCATTCGGTGGGTGTGTGAGGCGTGTGTGCATGAGTGTGTGTGTGTGTGTGAGTTTTTGGGGCGATCCCTCAGTGAGGTGTCGCCAACACACAGACACGGTCTACACCAATGCCACACACAATATAGCTGTGCACCATGCACATTATTTATCAACCGTCTGTCAGGGTAATTTAATCGTGTGCTTTGTCGCATACGTCACACACACACACACACACACACACACACACACACACACAGTCACATACATACACACACGCAAGCACGTTGCAGGCTGCACTTAACTTTATCAGCTTGTTTGGCCATGTGTCGTGGTCATCAGCCTGACTTGGCTGCCGTTTTTTTTTGAGCGCTTTATTTTATACGTGGCTGCAAAAAATGAAAAGGCAAACAGCAACAAAAACAACAACAACAACAAGAGCAGCAGCTGCAGCAATTGCTTGGTACTGGCCATGCCAATGACTATGGCGGCGTCCAGAAACGGCAACAGCATGTCAACAAACTCTCGCACGTTCTCTCCCACTCTATCTCTCTCTCTCTCTCTCTCTCTCTCTCTCTCTCTCTCTCTGTTGCATTCTCCCTCTCTCATTGCTCTCCCTCGCTGGCATGCAATTAATATTGGCTGCCATGCAGCGAGGCCGCATCCTGACGACATTCTTTTCATGCTGCTGCCAGTAATTACCACAGGCCACAGTGCAGAAGAAGCCGCTAAAAAGAAATAAGTTAGTGTATGCCATAAGCTTGCCACACCTATTGGAGCTTAAGTTGGACTTACAAATTACATATGACTATAATCGGGTGCTGATCTTACGCGCAGGTATGTAAACTTAAGGCACAGGTTGCCGTGCCTAGAACTTTGATGTACTTGAAGCGCATTTACTGGTCGCAAAATATATGAAATTTGATATAAATCTTGCCAGTTACTTTATATCAGTATATACTAGCTGTTTTCTGCATTTAATTTTTTTAATAAATTTACATTACAATTTCAGTGGTATTATTTTTGAAACTTTCTTTTACTAACGTTTATATCCTTGCGGAGCATAAGACAAAATTGTCACAATAGTTCAAGAGTTCTCAATAGTTCCACTGTTGGGGAGTATAAAACGGACGTTAAATATTTAGTGAAAGAAAATATTTGACCGTTTAATTACCATTTCTTTTTGTAAAGTTAGGCAATGGTTTGCAAGAAACCCAGTTTTGATCTATTTAATTTAATTTATAATACCTGCTAATATTCTTTTAAAATATGTTTCTGAATTCTTCCCTGGCGCACACCTCAAGCTGTTGAATGACATGCAAAAGTTTTGTTGTTGTGCGCCGCAGCTCAACTGGAATGCCCGGCAGCAAATTTTTGGCAACAATTTGAGCCCCTACTTGCCCCCTTTACGTACTTCTAGTCCCTAGACCCCGACCTCTAGGCCACTGTCAGTGAACAGGCAAATGCACTTAAAAGCATTTAGTTGTGCGACAAAATTGTGCAACATTGAAATGTGGTTGGTGGTCTGAAGCTTTTTTGGCCAGCTGCCGCTGTTGCCAGAGCATCCACCCACCAACCCCCTTCCTATTACCCCTTTGCGCAGCCCTTTGAAATTAATGTGCGTGCATAAACGAGCAGGCAGGCAGGCAGAGGGGCAGGCGTTGCATGGGTCGAAGGGTCTTAAGTTTTGCAACTTGGCCCGTTATATCAAACGAGCTGCTGTCTCCGCTGTAACCGCCCCACCTCGTCCTGCTATCAACCCTCTGGTACTTCTGCTAGTGTCATTTGCTGTTCTACCTAAATTAGCGCCATAAAGTATGCAACAAGCTTTATGCCAGCGCTTTTAATTTGTTTTCTCTCGCAGCGCTATCAAATATTCATTTGAGCTTCTGTTCTGAGGGCCTATCAGAGTTCAAGACGGCAGCCGGCGTCCTTCTTCCTTCTCCTTGCTCCCTGCTCCCTTCTCCCTTCTCAATGCCTCTCACCAGCTTCCAGTTTCTAGCCCACTGGACAGCGGGCAAAACTTTCAGCTAATTTGCGTGCGGCAACTAAAACATTTTGCTTGTAGGCCGCGGTTAGAGTATGAGGGGGCGAAGGGGCGGGGCTTGGTTGAGGGCGGTTTTTTGGTGGGCGTGTGGCCTGTTTTGTGACAGTGTGGCCGACGCTTTGTTTAAAACTAAATTCCCATTCAACTGTCATTTGTGGGCGCAATGGCGCTGACATTCATTAGTCTACACTGAGCAAAAAATGGAAGTTCAGCTGATACAGACTATACAGTATTCATAAATTTAAGTTATTTTTTAATAGATTGTGTTTTTATATATATATTTTTTTCTATTTTATATTCTTAAATTTCATATAAAAGTATTCCAATTAAATAATTCAATTACTAATAATGATAGCAAATAAAGCAGATATATTTGTATATAAGTCAAATATATTTTCTATTAAAATTTTGTATCGCATGACATAAATAATCTCTACTCTTACATTAAATGTCTTGAAATTTTTTTTCAAGTGCTTTCTTTGGCGCTTGTCAAATTACAGTGGCAGCATAAATTATGCGTATGCCTGGCCCGCCGTAACTTTGTCAGCGGCTTTTGAATATTAATGCCACAGTTGTTGTCATAAGTAAACTGGCTGACACGTAATTAAAAGTGCGTTATGAATTTTAGAAAATCTTGTGCCACAAACTTGTAAGCACACGAAAATTATTTGACAGTGTGTCAAAATGTTTGCGTACACATAATGCTGCTCGATGATTTTGATTGGCTGCGATGCAGGGGTCATCAAATTAAATAAATTGCCATCCAAATTTACTATCAAATTGAATTTCAGCAATTTGTCTTCGACTTTTTATTATGCAAAAGGGAGCTGGAAACTGTTTATGCTCCATAAAAAAAGGCGCTCTTCGAGGCCCTGAAATTGTACAGTGTGGTGGCAGGAGTGGTTTGGTTTGGGGCTTGGTCTCTGAAAATCACATTTTGTTTGTAAATCAGCAATTTACGCCAGGCTGCAAACGATGTCGCCACACACACACACCAACACACGCACACACACACACACACAGTAACACTTTTAAACGCTCAATAAGATTGGAAAATTGATGGCGGTAACGCTCATTGGGTTGGCTCTTGGGCTCGAACTACCCGTTCGATTTACTGGCTTGGTGTTGCTGTCCCATGCTTTGCTCCAGTTGCTGTACTCATCCCGCTGCTCCGGCTGGATAAATCCCTCATTTTCAGTGAAAATAAAAATTGCCCCAGCGTAACGCAAAATAAACACATTTAAGTTGCAAATTGAATTTTGCATAATCCCAGCGCTGTAGCTGCTTTGGCTGTGTGCCTCTTAGTACGTCTGTTTGTCCCACCGTGCCACCCGCCTAACCCCCCCTATCGCCGTCAGTCTGTCCGTCAGCTCCTCTGTCCGCTGCGCTGCTTACGAGAGTTCGCTTTTCTCTTTCTCTTACAATTTCTTTTCCTTTTTTTCCACGGGCTTCGTGGAAATGGTCGCGCATGAGACGGAATTTCTGATTAGTTGCCATGGATCCGCACATACCCCGACTGACAGGCCAGCTAAACCTCCTTTCCCACTCCAGCCGCTCGCTACCACACTTGTTTACTTGGCTTTGACTTTAGCGGAATTCTATTTATTCTCAAAATTTCTTTTGGGACAAATTTTGCACACTCACACATGCAATCACGCCTACGCACACCCCTTCGCATGCCATTACACACACTCACTGGCACACTTGCGAGTATATGTAAATAACGGTACACACTCGACGCTCCTGCTAGGCGTGTGATCCTGGGGATTTACAAAGTAGCTGCTGTTCGCCGCGTAATTGAATTTACTTTATACTTTCCTGATTAGAAAAAAACGCTGATTGGATTTTTTCAGTGTGTGTGTTTATTTTATTTTTTTCTTTGGTTGCATATGTTTACTTGAGCAGACGTCTTCTACGTTTCTGTCTGGCCTAATCAATGTCAATTACAAAGAATACATACGAATAGTTTCTAAATTTAAAAGAAAACAAAGTTTTCAAACAAATTTCTAAACTACCTCTTCTAAGTAATTAAGGCTAACATTTTTTTGAAGTCTTAAAAGGATCTGTTGCAGGAATGTCGCAACCTGACTATTTAAATATTTGCAAAATATAAACTGTTATTAATATAATTTTAATATAAAATATGATTTTAGATTTCAACCATATATTTTTTCACTTAAACCTATCAAAAATTGGTAGCAAGGGGCGAGATATTTGAGAGCTAACCTCAAATTGTAAATTGCAACTAAAAACGCTTGATGTGCAATTACAAATGCAATATTAGAGATGGATGTGAACGCGTGTATTTATGGTCAGCGAGCCGCAGGCCGCAATGAAACACTCGCTACCTGTCGCAGTATAATTAAAAATCAAATGCAAAATGCCTGCGGCCGAAATTGAACAAAAATGATGCTAGTTGACAACGGTGTTTATGTTGATTGTTTGTTTGTTTGTTTTTAACCATGTTCGTGGTGTTTGTGTGCATTTATTTTTTTGCAATTATTACGAAATATTGTAATGATAACAACCGAAGCGGGGCTGAGGCTTGACTTGTTTGTGTGTGTGTGTGTTTGTGTGTGGATGTGTCGCATAATTAAACTAACAAACATTGCTGTCATTGAATTAAATGATGGTCTGTTTTTGATGAGCACTTGCCGAACCGTAATGAGTGCCCCATTGTGACATGCTGTGTTTGTTCTGTGTTTGCTGCCTTTGCGTTTTTGTGGCACATTAATTAATAAATGCGAGCGCATGGCTCCCATGCAGTTTGCATTGCGGTTAAAATTAGCGACCGAAACTTTGCTTGCCATTAGCTGCAATTCAACTTCATCAATGGGCTACTAATTAACTTGCCCAGATTGTGATGCAAACAGATATGCATGGGAAGGCGGTAGAGAGCATGATTTCTAGCTAGTACTGTGCGCAGAATACTAAGTATTCGTTAAGTTGAGAGAAAGCGTTGTCAACGAGCCAATCAGAGATTGGTCTGGGAGTAGTTCAGTTAATGAAGTTGCAATACAGCTGTTGTGTTTCGTTAAGTTATCTATTAAATGAGTTTCGTTGGGAGTTTGTTTTAACTCGTTAAACTGGAGAGTCAACAGTGGCGTCGTTGAATCGATAAGTTGTCGTCCAGCCAATTGCAGATCAATCGAGGAGCTGTTGTTGTGTTTTTAGTTGAGTTTAGTTAAGTTTGGCTGAGAGTAGCTGTCCAGCCAATCAAAGTTAAGTCATTTAACTTAACTTAATTATCATGGAACCGTTAAGCTAAGCAATTGTTCACCTTAATAAAAACAGCGTAGTGTGTAATTTTTATTGCAAGTAGCATTCATTTATTTCAGCATCTCTTTTTATGAGTGCACACATATTTTCTCATTATAAAATAACTCAACTTGTTGTAATAAGAGCTGTAGACATATAGAACGAGCACGTCATATATGAGTGCAGCTTTTGAGCATCAATTTGCCTTAGTCGAGTACTCTGAAGTATGCAACGCTTTTGCTGCTGCTGCCACAACTTTTGAAGCCTCCACTTTTTTGTACACTTTGCTGATCTCTTTTTTATGTTTAATCAATTCAAAAGACCCACCCGCACACAAACACATACAGAATAGTTGTTTGTTTCTACCCTCAGTTTATTGGAGCGTCACGTACTTCAGCGCCGAGCTTGCTTGTGGGTGGCTGGTCTAGCGGGGGCATGAAATATCCTCGAGTACGTTGAAAATCAACTTTGGCGCGTAATTATTTCAGCATTAAGCCAGAAGCAGCAGCAATAGACGCAACAAGCAACAGCGAGGCAACTTTAAGTACAAAAAACAACAAGTCGACAAAAGTTGGGCATCATATTTTGCCACCCCCCACTCCCCGTCCCCCCACCCACTACCACTTCATTGATAGCTCTAGTTTTTGTATCTTTCTCTGCTTGCAGAAGGGGACTATAAGTGCTTTCAAGTCGACTTATTTCGCGCGTTTTCATAGGAAGCGACTGCAAAAATACTTGTAATAAACAAAAGCAATACAAATATAAGCATAAGCATGTTTTTGTCGATAGTGCTCAATCGGTAGATACCCAGTATGCTACGCTAACATTTTCTTAATACAGAAAAAACCTTGCAAAGTTGTATTTAAAAATATGTAAGTAAAAACTGATATTGATTGGGAGTCTTAAATATGAATGTGTCTCTAGCTAATAAAATTGCTGGAATATACGTGTAACAATTGGTTATGGATGATTTTAGGTATTACGATCAGCCTGGTTAACTTAAGGGAAAGGGGCTGATCAAGTCTCGAACATTTTTGACCGAAGTACAATTTATATCAAACATTACCAATTTTTACCCAGCACAGGGTATGAAAATTAGCTTTTCTCCTAATGCTTTTCTCTTGCCTTCATTTATTTGTTTTATTCTTTTTTCCAAGCAAGTATTTTGTGTTTTATGTGAAAAGTGGCAAATTAAAAGCATTTTCATGTGAAAAAAAAACAAAAAAAAAACAATAGTCCATTCAGTGGGCTTGCCCTTGAGCGCCTGATTGCCCAAATGCGGCTTAGGGTTCGGATGCTTTCAACTCATAATGTGGCGAGCGAGAGAAGTTCCTCCCTATCGCTTCTCCTCAACAGTTATTTAGCTGCCCATATAAGCAAAACGGCTAAGAGATTCGGCGACAGAATGCTATACCCTCAGTTAGCTCCTTCTACTTCGGCCACATTATTTACATGCTCGTAATATTTGCCTTGAAGTCTGGCGGGGCTTTTGTGCATTTCCTTTGGCTTTCAATGCTTGAAACACTAAACCTTTTATGGGCACTATATCCGAACAAAGCCTTTAAAATATTCATAGAATTGCTTTAATAACGCTAAATGAGCAGGCAGCAAGGGGCGGGCGGGACAGACGTTCAGTCAGCTATCAAATGGACTCGAATCTATTCGATGGACAACCGGAAGGGGAGGCCGGGGTGGGCCACAGGTTATGCGGCAAAAGGCAATTTTTATTTACCAACACTACTCGGAAGAAGCTGAGAAGTTGACTGATTGCCGCAGACTGGCGCAAATACTGGCAACAGCCACTGTAAACACAGTTGTGTGTGTGTGTGTGTGTGTGTGTATCTCAAGATATGGCGCCCAAACAGTGGGGTATGCAAATCAGGAAAACGAAGGAGGGTCCGCACCATGGCGACGACGATGACGACAGTCAAGCAGGAAGTTGATTAAATGACAAAATAAATAGAAAGTGAAGGATAATGTCAACATTCTAAGTGGTTTTCTTTTAAAAAGCTTAACTGACAATGAACCGCAGGGCAGTCACATCGACCGAAACCAACCAACCCCCCAACCCACCCACCCAATCACCCACCCAACGGCCCCCTAGCCGCCGTCAGTCGACCGCCAACAGCGACCACGGATCCAGTTGAATAAATTATTTTTGTGACCGCCGGGCAGGCGAGGGAAGCGCGATGAAACTCGACCAGTGTTGCCCCCGTCCGTCCCTTGGCCATGGCTTCTTGTTGTCGACTCTGCGGGCTGACAGGAAATTGACTTTGATAGTGCATGAAATTTGATGATATCGCAGCGTGCTGAATTTATTTCACGTTTTCTTGATTTTCATTTATGTTACACTCAGCGTGGATGCTAGAACGTTATAAATAAAAGTGTTCATAAAATGTTTGAGAATACTTTGCAGCTGGGAAATATAGGCTCTATATTGGAAATTGTTGTACAGTACAATTTGCTTAGATGCCTCGAGTACTTTGCAGCTAGCCTAAAACCTAACCTTACCTGCAAAATTCGTTGTCAATACACAGATCAGTAATTAAATTTATGTATATATCATATATTTTTTAACATGTATCAAATTACTTAGAAACAGTGCACCTACATTTATATTTGAAATAAATTTTCAAATCAAACATTTGCGGAAAATTATTGGAAGAGCCAATATGAAGACTTACCCGATAATACTAGTACCTAAATATGATCGAACAAATATAAAAATATATATTAAATAGGCATATTTTGATTACCCACATTTTTAGAGCTGTGGACGCTTTTATAGAGCAAGAAGTAAAAACTGTAGCTTCCACGATTTTAGATGTATAGCTTGAAAGCTGCTGACTCCATAATTAATAGGGAGGTTTGCCAGCCCCTATTCAGTTTTAGTACTCGAATATTGCGCAGTTTTCACTTCTGCTCTAAGGACTGCTACTTGTTATTTTTGGCACTGTTCCTAATTGGTTTTGGACTGCCGGAATGTGTCGTCATCCGCCGTTTTGATATACTGTCCATAACAAATGGCGGCGACACATATGCATCATTAAGCAATTGGCCCTGGGCCAGCTCAGACTTTCGACTGATGCCACTTTCAGACGGCGTAAAGCTGGCCAGGAAAGAGAAAGCAAGTCGCATGACGCATACCAAAAATAATTAGATTTACAAAAACTGTTTCCTAATCAAAAAAGGTTAGGATTTGAACAAACTTATAATAGTTTTAAATTTAAGACTTTATTTATGGAGATTTATGTGTAAAATGTTTAACAATGAGACAAAATCACATTCAACAAGTGACGTTACAAATATTAACAATTTCTTGCATTTACACACAAAAATTCACACACACACAACTCTATAGTATTTGATTTACGGTTTTTTGTTTTTTTTTTCGATATTTGTGGCGATTTGGGGGTGGAGTCCAAAATCTGCGTCTGCCTTGCACGAACATAGCGCACTAAATGGGTGCCTCTAGCTCTTATAGTCTCTAAGATATGGTAAGAAAACCATGCCTTGAAATCGATTTTTATCGATGTTTTTGAAGCAGGGCACGATATCGATAAAAAACGATAAGCTTGTTCTGCGTATTGATAGGAGAATCTAAAGTCGAAAACTTTAGGTCTTTAGCTTTTGTAGTTTCTGACATTTATAAATCATAAGAAATTGATCAGCATCACTAGCCGAGTTGATTAAGCCCTGTCCGTCTGTCTGTCCATCTGTCTGTATGAATACTTTGATTTCAGAAACTACAAAAGCTAGAAAACTGATCTTGAATTCAATCAGTTCGTATTTACCGTACGCAGATCATGTTTATTTTAAATGATCGATAATCCTCTCCGTTTTCTCAATTTCGGTGTTTTCGTTTTTTTTTTAAGAGCTGGAGCTAACAAATATATTTCAATATATTGATATATATGAGTGTATTTGAATTTGTGTCTGTATGTATGAATGCGAACGGGTTGAAATGTTTGTAAAGACAGATCGACTTGTTTTTATTCAAGATGTAAGTTCAGTGTGTGCTTAGCTTAGAATCAGCCACTTTACTTATGGCCAAACCGTCTACTAAATACATATTTCAACTGATAAAATCCAATAAGGTAAAGAGATAATTCGTATGAATGATGCTGACCTACGAGTCATCAAGAGCAGCTGATAAGAAGCCTCTGCCGGGCGCAGAGTCTGATCAGTCTCTGATCGAAGCTCAGTTGGTTGCGGGATTGCGATTGGAACTCTACGTAATTATGAAATATTTGGCGATTTTGGCGCTGCTGCTGATCTGGCACAGATCTGCCAATAGTGCACCCAACGGTTAGTTAATTTTACTCAAATGTTTGCAAGCAATAACTATACCACATCAAATGTATAATATTAAATATATATATATAATACCTACTTTATCTAATATTTAAACCAGATGAGACGACTTCGTCAACGGAATTGGACAGCGATTACTTGGATGACGTCATATTAAGCCCCCGCCTGCTGGCGATTTCCCATGTCGAAGAGCCGGTCAGACAGAATGCTGTTTGGGCGGCACGAAATTTGCTGACGCACTTAAAACTCTTCAATCTGATCAATGAGGTGGTCCAGGCCAATTACGTAAAAGTTGGCGATAACAATGGCCTGCTCTTTGAGATGGGCAACGCAGTGCAGGCCAGTAAAGTGGTCAAGGCTTGCAAGGATCAAACGGCTGGTGTCTGCATGCAGCTTGAAATCGAACAGACCAAACAGGATTTCTTTGATGGCTTGCATGACACAAAAATGTGAATACCTTTAAAAAAAATTTAATAAATATCTCTGAGACAAGAAGCTAGCAGAAATTAAAAATTTGCTTTGCTTTCCCTCTCTTTTTTATATCTTTTGAATAACCATTATTTATATATTGTTAGAGTTAGAAAGCTTTCTGTGATACATTATTTATTTTGTATGCTGTCAAAAAGCTTTTATAGATAATTTTACGTTAATATTGTGAAAGATGCCTGAAAAGATGTTAATAAACTTTTTTTTCAGAAGGCTTTTAATTTAATTTTAAAGCTTATAAAAAAAAATAGTTTACCCATTTTACTCCACCTTTGATGGTGAAAGTTCTATAAAAAAAACTGTTTAGTGCGTATTTTTTATATGTCTTTACTGAATCACAGTTCATCAGTATGTTTAGCCTTTATATTATAAAAATTCATAAAAATGATAAAAAAATTTGTTGCCTTAAAATTGTTTCGCTTGTTTGATTTTAAACTGATTATAAGAGCCGCTAGAAAAAAAATCTTTTCAGAAGTGTTTCTGCGATTTCTGAAGAAGATCGGTTGGTACATTTTCGTGAGAAATTTTGTTTTTTGCTTTTATCATGATTTTGGAATATTCCATCCCAACTGTCGAAAGGAGAATGGAAATTTTTATTGAATAAAAGAATAAACATTTACAAAAACATATAAATATCAAATAATGTAGAAGGGATTTGGAAAAAATCAAAGTTGGCAAAATTTAAGGAACACGAAGAAAGGGCAAATTTAGAGAAAAGCCCAAAGCCCGCTAATAACAGCGAGTTGAATATTATGAAGCTGAAATTTGAGATTCTGTTGTCGTCCCACACACACACACACACACACCACGCCCATTTCCATAGGTACGCCCACATTTGCTCACTAATGGCAGGCGCATTCAACTAAAATGCTTACGACATAATCATATGCTTAACAATTCATATTTTCCTAAAGATGCCGCAGAGCGCGTGGGTGGGTTGCCGGAACGTAATGCATATGAGACAATCGGATTTCATGCTTCTGCGGATGGGAGGGGTACATGTGGCCAGGGGGAGGTGGGCTGCGGAATTGTGTAACGATTTTTGTCTTGTACCTCGAACATGAAATCATAGAGCGGCGCTATAACTAACCGAACGCGGTTGGGAGGGGCGGTTGGGGGAGGGAGCGGGTCTGGTGGTTAGCGCATTTGATGCTTGTCAAACAAATTATAAGCCGCTGTCGCGCTGCCAGCCACAAACTCAAGTTCCTAACCGAAAGCGGTTTATGTAACTGTTGTTGTTGTTGTTGTTGCTGCTGCTGCTGCTGGTTGTTGTTGGTGGTTGTTGCGTGTGTTGCATTTAGTTTGCTGCCAAGTTGTTGGCCCTGTGGGCGGCTCAGGGGCTTAAGACTAATCCGCAGATGGTAAATTATATAATATGCATGAGAATGTAAAGGAGATCTGCGTGTGTGTGGCTGTGTGTGTGTGTGTGTATGTGAATCGACTTTGGATGGATGTGCACTAATGCTGACAAAGCAATATTCACCGTGACACATATTCACATATTCCACACACACACGCACACACACATACACAAAAACAATTAAATTGCGAGGGTTGCCGTAAGCAAAATGGTTTTCGTTATTGTTTTTTTTTTTGTTGCTTGATTCGTTAGAATTCTTGACAGGTTAAGGCTTCGAGCTTGGCAACTTGGCAACGAAAGTGGGATGTTCTTGATATAGTTATTCCAAGAACTTGGTTATTTTTGTTGGGGGTTATACCTTGCTACCATGAAAGTTATATGTTATAATCAATACAAAAAATGTGCTTACTCTTTTCAATTTTCACTCTTTCGCACCTCAGTGTCTCTCTTAGAGATCGAGTAATCAACAACATCGAAATCAAGAAGGCGCACAATATATTTGGCAACCCTCGCTTGTGAATATATAATATATATGTGTTTGTGTGTGTGTGTGTGTGTGTGTGCACTTTACTTTTTCGAGTGCAATATATTTGCAACATGCACACACGAATAAATATAAACATAAATAATAAAAGCATATTAGTGTACATTTTAATTC
>SCDS01001337.1:0-11936 GCA_004149465.1 Drosophila nigromelanica | reverse complement strand
AAGTTGGCGACCCTAGCTCAAAAAATTTGGGAGTTATAAGCATATCCGATTTTTTAGGGCAGGGGCTCTGGCGGGCGTTCTAATGGGCGTGGCCGGGATACCGAGGGTGCAATCTGTGGGGGAGATTACCGGCTATCTACATACCAAATTTGGTGGCTCTGGCTTTAAAACTGTACGAGATATATATTTTCGCAATTTGCGTGGGTGGCAGGGGGTGTGCCAGGGAATTTTTTTTACCAATCTTTAAAGGAGGTGACCAGTCATTTACCTTCCAAATTTTGTGACCCTAGTTTTAAAACTGTGCGAAGTATAGATTTTCGTGGTTTTTGGAGTCGGGAGGGGAAGGGAGGGGTTGTGGCCTGAAATGATTTCTCTAACGTCTGGGAAAGCTTCCCAGTAATGTATATCCCAAATTTGGTGACTCTACCTTAAAAATTGTGGGAGATATAAGTATTTCCGATATTTTAGGGCGGGGACGCTGGAAGCGTTCTAGTGGGCGTGGCCGGGATATGAAGGATGCAATCGATGGAGGAGGTCACCAGGTATCTACATACCAAATTTGGTGGCTCTATCTTTAAAATGGTGGGAAATATGCACCTTTTATCGATTTGCGATTTGAGGTGTATCGACATGTTATCAAATTGCCACCTTCCCAGGGCGTGGCACAAAAATCTTAACACTTTGTTTGAAGAGAATAACTACAAGTATATATCCACGCTATCTTGCATAGCGTACTTAAATTTTGCACATATTCGGATGCGATTTCTTCAATTCTTAGGAAGTAATAGCCTCGCAATATCTGCTTCACGTTTTTTGAACAGACCTATGTGCCCTATTGTGTGCCGCGGTTACAATTTCTCTTCGCTCACGATCAATAGTAATATTCGTAACCAGGGTCGTGTAATACCAGAACTTTAACAAGACCATTTTGTACAAACGCCAGTATTGGCAGTACGCAATGAATGTCAATAACGACTCCGGGCTTTACCACGTCCTTGATAAACTCAAGAAGCCCATCGCACTAGATGGCGCCTTTATTTTTGAGAAAATAATGTATAACTGCTTCGACTAAGTGTTTGACTCTTCCAGGACTGTTTGGTTCAGTTTAACGGCTTTAATTGTGTACGTAAGCGGAGCCTCACTGTATATGGTAGCCACATCGGACCGAAACGAGTTCTCTAGGACATTAATTTTTTTGCCGCGATCGCGTATCCGCTACGTGGTTGTCCCTGCCAGCTTTGTGTAAATTTTAATGTCACCAAGTAATGGTAAGTTAATGTCATAGTAGTGTTACATAGTTCAACTCTGTATCTTTTAGGGTCTTAGATATCTTGGTTATGAGGCTATTTTTGTGATAACACCGCCAATTCCACTCGAAGGCGCATTAGTGATCAGGTCGAATGGTTCGCTGAAATCCGGGTTGTGGACTATAACATCCTCCGACTTAAAAATGTTCTTTAGCTTATTAAAAGGCCTGTTTCTCGAACTCGTCAAAGTCTACTGAAATTGATTTTGAACGCTGTTTACTTACTTTGCCGTTATCTCCTTTCACAATATTTGAAATGAACCTAGGTATCTGGAACAAGTTCTTTATGAAACACCTATAGTAACTAGCGAGGCCCAAAGATCTAGCGCAATTTGGTAAAAATATAACGGAGATGATAGTCATCGCGTACTTGTCTGCAATAGTCTTAGAGTTTTGCATTATGTCTTTTGGTTTGCAATCGGTTTTTTATTTCCTTATTAACAAAATCAGTATAACCTGCTGGGAAAAGATACTTTTTTGAGAATCTTGGGTCATCACCTTCGTCCTGATTTAGGCAACTACAGCTGTATTATTATTATTCTGGTAGATAACATTTTGGAAAATTTTACTTTTGCAATTGGTGGTACTTCAATGTGAAAGGTTAGAAATCATTTGCGTTGAATGTTGTTACCGTCTAATGATTTATGAAAGAAGTTTCTGTGGAACTCTTGTTGGCAGGCCCTAATGAAGTTTTTTGAGGATCCGGTGTCAATTAAAATTATACAGTTTTCCCTGCTGGCGAACGGAAGCAGCAATACTATGCAAAAAAATTGACCGCAGCGCTGCTGTATTTTGCGACACTTTTTGTGTCAATGTCATCTACTGCTTCGGCCGCGGCTTGGTCGTATTCTTCATTACTTAGTTTAAAAATTTCATGGCTAAGGTGGTTTATCCTCTGCCGGCGATGGTCAGAAAATTTCTGGTAACCAAACGACCTCTTTGACGTACGCTGCTGGTAATTATTACCTTGGGTTTCTGTGCCAGGAGAGCCTGATCCCTGTTGCTTTTGGTAGTTTGTGGCCTGATGGAATTTTTATTGGTGGAGAGGGTAAGCTTTTTCTCAACCTCCTCATAAAACTGAATGATGGATAGGCCACCCTGCCTGAGTGCTCCAACAGATGTAGAGGGCGCTTGTCAGAGTACGTAAAGTTCATGCGACTAATAATATCCTTAATGTTCAAAACAGTGTTGAACAATGCT
Organism: Drosophila nigromelanica; assembly: GCA_004149465.1. Taxonomy (NCBI): domain Eukaryota; kingdom Metazoa; phylum Arthropoda; class Insecta; order Diptera; family Drosophilidae; genus Drosophila; species Drosophila nigromelanica. Next base: position 9,430 of record SCDS01001337.1, on the reverse strand, counting down.
AATGTCCTATCAGCAGAACCATTATTTTTGTTCCTTAATATGATAACTGCGTGTGAGTATTTTGAACCACCTTTTTAGTTTTAATATAAAACATAAGCTGCCTTTGCCGCTTGAGGCCATGAAACATATTGCTTTTGCTCACCATGAAGTTCTGGTAGACTGTTACCAAAGACTTCCCTGCAAATAAAGCCTCTGGTAATAGTAATGGGCTTATAAGCCTCGACTTCCGTTGCTTCAACTGTCGCAGTCTCAGGCTTGTAACTTCTTGCAGGCGTCTTTCGACTTCGGTCTTCCGCGCAGTTAGTGCAGCATTTATTGCACCGTGCGTTAATGTGTTCAGTGTTCATGGTGGAAGTTTGTTTTGCGTCGTAGGTCAGTTTTAGTTAGTCGGTCCAGTAGAGTGTCAATGTCAGATTTGCGTATATAAACACAACACTGAACCCAGCAGTAGTACTCAAACCCTTGTGGCAACAATGGAAAAATACAAGCGAGCGGAAACAAATTTTCGCTTTGCTTATGCGGCGATATGGAAAAAAAGTACTTTAGTACTTTAATGTCCTCTTATTTACTTTAAATAACAACATAAGGGAGAGAATTCTGTCATGCTGTCCGTCTTTCCGTCCGGATGAGCGCCACTTTTTTGCCGCTATTGAAGATAGGGACTGGAAACTTTGGATATGTACAAGTAGTTCTCTTCAAACAAAGTGTAAGATTTTTGTGCCACGCCCACAGGGAATTCGATAACATGTCGATACACTTCAAATCGCAAATTGAATCATCAAATCTTATATGTAGATAGCTGGTGACCTCCCCCAAAGATTGCGAGCTTGATATTCCGACCACACCCCCCAACACCCTAGCCCTAAAAAATCAGAATTGCCTATATCTTTCCCAGTTTTTCAGCTAGGGTCACCAATTTAAGGACATATTTTACTAGGAAACTCCTCCAGACGTTTAACAATGTTTAACTTTAGAATATTTAACTTGGGTAAAGATCTTTGTGAGAACGTCAGCAATCATCTCATCGGTTGGTAGATACGCAATGTCGACTACATTTCGCTTGGGATCATTTAGAATGTTATGTACCTTGAGATCATTATTCTTGGTATGTGCATGGAACTTGCTTGGCATACCAGATCTCCCAATCGATAGTTTTTCATAGTATAGAAGAATATCCTTGGTTGCCGCTTCAAACTCGGATCCTTAGTGCGCTGTACCAACTTGTTTACCAAATGTTCCGTGTTTGACCTGTCAAAATAAAATAACTCTCTAATTAGTTTTGAAACGAGATGATGTCGACTTTGCGGCAGTCCTCTTTGTTGTATGCCACCTGGTGACTAGCTTATGTGATATACTTGCGCTGGCTGATTGAAATTAATCCTGTATTGCCTTAACGTTTTATCCCAATACTTAAAAAGTGTTATAAAGGGCAAATGTCACCAACGTCAAACTCTATTTTGATATTTGCCTTGAGCTCATGTATAATAAGCCACGTACTTGCGTGCCAAAATAAGGTTATCTCTCAATCGCAAGGAAGTCGATATTATACCTAATCTTCTTGGCTTGGTTAAGCATCAACTCCAATATCTCTAGAATATCTCTAGATCTAAGACCCCTTCAAATTCCAAATAACAAAAATTACATATTAATCTCCACGAGGTTCGTTTTTTTTTTTTTGTTGCTTTGGCCGTACCGGAAAAACCCACCATTACAACTCTAAAAACTTTTTGTGCGAGCTTTGATTTCTTGATTTTATTTAGAGCAATCGCAACTGATCTAAAAACTCGAAAATGTGATACCACTGGTTATCTACCTGTCCAGATTTCAAATAGTGTCACTTCGTTTAGGGAACGCAATCTCCTTACTTACCATTTTCTTTTGTGCGCCAAAATGTAAATCGCTTAATCTGTTATGCAATTTAAATGCATCTTTTAATATTCATGCTATTCATTGACGCATTTGGCTCTGTGTAGAGCGAGTGCTGGGCAAATGCAAATAAGGTATTGTAGTGTTTCATAAACCTCTGGTTCCTTATATTTGCGGCAGCCTTCATCAATTGTTATTCTGCTGTATCGGCGGCCTTTTCCAGGTCGCAATATAGTGGTACTCTATTTATATTTCCTGCTGCACAGAGACGTTAAGCTGTCTTCTGTGTGCGATGTCGTGCTTGGATGTCCAGTGGGTCGATGCACATAAGTGATTCTATAGATTTTGTTGGGGTGAATCCCAGTGCCCCCGCGATGCAGACGAGTGCTCGCCGCTGGTTCTTTTTCATATGCTTGAGGTTTGTAGTTTTTTTGTGGCGTTCTTCACCCTTCCTTCTACATTGAGTCTTCCTGTTAGTTTTTTGTCCAAAACCACTCCGATACATTTTATGTTGTTATTTTTTGGGTGTTAGCTCTAAACCTTTCACCTTTAGGGAGTTCCACCGCAGTCCCTTGTATCTCTTGGTAAAGAGAATGAGGCTCGTCTTCATGATAGAGCTGAGTGTCGACGGACATTTCCTGTGATAATTATGTTTGTTTCCGCATAGGCAGTTATTTTCGAGGCTTGTCTCCAAAATTTCTTAAGTAGTTCATCCACTACTAGGTTCCATAACAGGGGAAATAAGACTCCGTCTTGTGGCGTGCCTCTATGTAGTTGCGAATCCCTTCTCAGCACTGACTACAGATCAAAAGATTACGTATTAACAGGTCTGTTGCTGTGTGAGATGCTGTAGTTCTTACGCTCCGCGCTTTCGATTTAGTCGACACATTGTCCAGAGATACTGCGCCACAAATACTCCAATAGCATATATCCTGACGGTGGAGTGCTCTCTCAATGGTTGCTTCCAGGTGTAGCGCTATCTCCACTGATATCCCTTTTAGAAGTGTTTTCGGCAGGAAAGAGGTGAGATTTATCGGTCTTTAGTCCTTCAGCTACACGTGATTGAACTCGCCTGCCTTGGGCAGGAATCCGGCTCGTGCTGTCCAGGTCACACGAACCAATTTTTAGGCATTTTTTAAAAATTGGGTGTAGCCACAGGATGATCCGATTTTTGGTCTTATGTAGCATGGTTGGGAATGTTCCGTATAATCCCGGAGACTTGTAGACTTGAATTTACTTGGGTGTAATTATGTCTGCAGGTATCGTAGAGTGCGTTGTTGTTTCCGTTCAGCCATGGAAGTACGTATCGCTTCCTTGTTGGTTTCCGTACAATTTGTTTTGAGTTGACTCTATATAATTGACTGTCTCGGCAGCAGCTTCTGCAGTCTTACGGTTGCGATGACATTCTATGCTGTAGCAGAAGGCTCTCAATGAGTTCCGTTTTTCCTTCCGAACTTCTTTGCCGTAGTTGCGAAGCTGTATTTTATATTCGTTCTAGAGAGTTTTTTTGTCTGCCGTTTTGGCGAACTTGAAGGGTTCTTGTACATCCTCACTTTGTGCACTCAGCTCTGAAGCTCTCCAGGCCGGCATGGTTTATCATTTGGTTTCTCAGGTCTACACAATGCGTCATAAGCTTGGTAATGTGTCGTACGAGTGTCTCTAAAGACTGCTCTGCATTCCCTTTTTATGTTGGTACGGTATGCACTTTCTCAATTGCATTACAGAATTTCTTCCAGTTTATAATCCGGTAATTTTTTAATGCGATTTGGGGAAAAATATAGTCGAATTTCGCTATAAATTGATTGTGCTTATGGTCTAAGAAGGATGGTCTCTCAAGATCCCTTCATTCCGTCACTTACGCGACCTACGAAGGTGGGCACTACCCAACATTTGGGATATGCGGCTTCCAGTTCCACGACCGTGAGGTCGTCCGAGCTGTAATTAGACTTTAGTCCGGAAACCTTGTCGCCCGCAGCCCAGCAAAATTTCTGACAGAAAGCCACATCGGCGGGGGTCGGAACCACGATGGCTCGATTACTAGCGTTGTGTCATCTTCTTGTTCGTCGGGAGCTGTTGCCTCTGCTGCCTCCTTTATCTCCAGACCTTATGCTGCCTCTACCAACGATTGCAAGCCAAGTTCTTGCTCTTCTTTTCCGCCGATGAGTGTGTTCGTCTTGCTGTCCTTGGGGTGACGCTTTTTGAGTCGCATGTACAGACTAACTGCGCCCCATGACATTTTCCCGAATATTTAATAAACCTTTACGATAAAAGAGTCGTGCGGCATCTGTTGTCTACTGACTTCCAGAGAGCGGGTGTTATTTGGCCGTTGGGGTCGTTTTCTTTAACGAGTCACTAATCGACTCCCGCTGGCACATCCGCCTTGGTGGTCTTCGTAGAGCGCAGGCGCTTGGCGGGCAGTTACTCCTCGACCTTATTGTGGTATTTGCCGGACGCGGCCTGCACGTCAGCCTTCGTGGCAAAGTGTTGGCGGCCCCCCTTGATTTTTTATCGACCCACATCTGCTTGCTTCTGTCCTCGTGGATGAGATCGCCGCTGCTGTTGAGCCGAGCTCTGATCTTCAGAGCGACCTTATAATCCGCCTTCGCTTTCAAATCTAGTATCTAGATAGCAAATTCCAGTGATTGCCGACATTAAGTGACTGCCCGCCGGCTAAAAATGATTTTTCTTTATCTTTTGTGAACTTCATAAAGCGTTTCTTGTCAAAACATAGATGCGACATTCTAGCACAGTCTTGCATCATGTATATACCATTCGCTTATCTGGTTTAGATATATTTAAATTGATACATAGTGTTTAAGTTCCATGTTAGGCTCTTTTGTTACACAAAACACATATACCTAAATTTTCCCTTTTTCACTGCTTGGGCACTTGTTCTGTGCTTCTTGTTGACTTCTTTTGGCCCGGCATTCCAACTTAATTGTCCATCTATGCCACAATTAACAAATTTATTACCCTTCTCTGTATTTTCCTTGCTGACACTGTTTCGTTGTCTATCTGGTTCTTCACAAATTTTTTATTGAGCACATTTAAGCTTCTCAATTGCAGCCATTAAACTTTCATAAGATTACCCATATTCTCCGATATTTTTATCTCTTCCTCAGTTGTTGCAATTTCACTAAGATGTAGTTTACCACAAACTACTCTCAAAAAATCATGTTGTATAAGAGCTCTTTTCATTAACTCATCCAAAGAGCTATGATTGTTTTCTTCTAGTTTCTTAATGCTGAAATTCTTTTTTTTTTTTTTTGATAGTTGTCATCACACAGTGCAAATGTGTATCTTTCGATAGATAAAAAAATGCAGAGTGTTGTATTGAGTTGTGATGGTGGTTGTTACTTTTAAAATTTTGTAAGGCAATGGAGTACATCAGGAATACGTATTTCTTTAAATTAAATAAATTTAAAATTAACTAGACGGCAAATATAATTTACTTACACCAGGTAATAAAACTGAATTTTCCCCCGAGCCCATTGAAAATGTGTAATAATGGTTATGTGCAAATGTATGTAACAAGTAGAAGGAAGTATATAACTCCCCATAAAGTATATATATTCTTTATTGGGATCAGCCGAGTCGATTTAGCAATATGCGTCTGTCTGTCTGTCCATCCGTCTGTATAAACGCATCGATCTCGGAACCTAGAGGTGCTAGAGATTTCCACTTTTTGGCACGCTAAAATCAAGTATTATCGATAACTTTTACCATTTTCCTAATAGGTAAAAATCTGCAACAACCTCAAATTTTGAAGCTTTTTAATTTTAATTTTGAGAGCTAATTTTCATTTCATCAAGATCAGTAAAGAAATGCATAAGGTATTAACTAAAACGTGTAATATATCTTGCAGATCAAAAATATTTCGGAATTTAGATACCACCCTCACTCCAACCCAAATATGAAAAATAACCAATTCAAGTACTAAGTTCTTGCGCTTTGGTTTCTACATGGCTTGATTGCTTTTTTTAAGCCCTGAAAATCTTATAATCACCTTACGTTTAGTTCAGGATTTTATGAATCGGTTTCCATTGTGGTTCCTAAGCAAAGTGCTCCGCATGTTGCGAGCGCTTATATGCGTGTGTGATTTTATGTTCATGGGTTCATGGTATCTCCTGGTCGAGCACTCCCGACTGGAGTACTTTTTTTTTGTTTTTCTTAGATTGTCACATCTGTCATTGACATGTGAGATTTAAATTTTAGCTGCACAACTTGACATTTGTAAGAGTGAAGCTGTATTGGGTACAGCAGCGATTATGCGTATTTTAAGTTTTTTACAATTTTATAAATGCAATTCAATTTGAATATTGCGTTAAAAATGGTATGAATTGTGCGTTATTGGAAATGTTAGTCATTGGAAATGTTAGTCAGTCGTTTATTAGCGGCACGAACTATTCAAAAGTGGCCGTGAGACGGTCAACGATGATAAACGCAGTGGCAGGCCATCAGAAACCGATAAACAAACTCAAAGAAGACCGCAAATAAACAATTAGACAGATGACTGAGAAAATGGACATTGCTTTTTAAAATGACAAAAGAATTTTGGTGAATAATTTTGGCCTCAGACGTGTCGCTGCAAAGCTGGTGCCGAAAGACCTGAATGTCATCATTAACTGTGACTATTTGGGTAAAAACGGAATTAGTACCATCCAACAACCACTGAATTCATCGGATGCGCTTTAGAAAATGAGTTACTGCTTTCGAAGTGACATCACAATTTTAAGAGCTTTGCAGAACGTCTTGCTCAATCAATCGTGCCACACAGAGAAAAGTAGGAAACCAGAATACACATCCGAGTCGGTCTAGTCAAGTCCGTTGGAAACTATAGAATATGGAGACATAAACTTTTCAAATACTTTTCAAATGACCAGACGGTCATCAAACGGGTGCAGATGTTCTGGAAAAATAATCTTTGGAAAGTTTGACATAACACAGTACATGCGATCATTACAAGTGTTGCCTTCATCCCATTCCCTACGGTATGGAAAAGAGTCCTAAATTTCAACCCGAAGAAAAGTTAGAGTCTAAGCTCCATGTTTTACCAAAAAGCCTGCGACATGCTGTAGTAGCGAATATGAGCGTACCACAATGCTCACATAGAAAGCGTACCATTGGTTAGCATTTTGTCTAAGTGCAAGTTCCAGTTGAGTCACTTATCCATGCTTACACAAAGATATTTGACCTCACTGGAGGGGCGGCTCTCCGATGTAGAATGTCGGCCATCGTTGTCGTCGTATATCGATATTGTACCGTTTCGTCAAGGGTTCATAATCGGGATTGTATATTTGAGACCCACATCTGTGCACCATCCAAAGGCTGTGTTAAGTGAGGTATATAGCAATTCGTTATGATTGTGCAGCTTTTTTCATAGACAATTATTGACAGGTTACTTGAACCCTAGATAATGGGATGGGCGTTGTCGTCACAGTCAATGGCACAGTCTTCGCCAGGGAAATATGCCGAATCCTCTATAATTTCCTTCGTTCCTTCCGCAGTAGTCACCAAAATGTTTGACAAAGGTCCATAGAAAATTCAAATTTGTCACAGGAAAGTGCCTTAAGGGTTATCCTGGAGGATATCTCTGCGAGGTGCTCCACCCGATCTGTCATATAACAACTTACATGAGCAATAACTTAATCCTTGAACATGGCCACAATGTTTCTTGGTTTGTATTTTATTTGGCGAAGGATGGTCGAGGTTCCTCTAGCGAGGTGCAGATTCACCTGGAGCACTTTAATCGTGATCATTTCTCCTTCGCGAAGCGTTGGACAGGGCAAATTCTGTAAGCCATTGACCGCTCCCCTAATGAGACCAACATCTCTGCTAGTTGTGGCGACCATGGTCTGCCTCGATTGTAAGGATATCGTATCACTAACCTGAACTGAATCAGACCAACAGTTAAGATAGTGTAGGGAGCCGGGTTCCGGGCTTGAGGTTGAAGCAACAGCAGCAGGCACCGTGACTGTTTATAGAACGTCTTTTAAAGTGGGACCGTAGCTGCTCTTTTCCTTAAGGATAAGTCTGATCCTGCCAAAGCAGTACCAAATTTTCCGTAGCACTTTAGCAGCGGCTGCAGCGATGCGTCATCTAACTTGAAGGCAAGGTCCATCGTAATGCCACTTGTGGCCTGTTGCACTATCCTCCATTGGCTGATGCTGAAATCGTTAATTTTGAAACCCAAGTTTGAACGGGAGTTCGGCTGCATCATAGCTTATAAAACATGAAACTAGAGAGGGACAAGAATCGAGAGTCCACATATTTAAAGCCGAGCACCCCCTTATTCATGAAACCTACGGCATATGGTGTTCCTCCTTGGAATGGGGGAATTTTCTGCAAGAGTTGTCTTCTCTTAGCCCGACTACTATTAGTCTGCACCCTTGGCAGAGACATTACCATACCAAGGTTCCGCTTTCACGAGGAGTGTGTAGTTGCACTTTTATCAGTGTATGTATTCAAATAATAATTACACGTTACTTGCAGTTAGCAGTTACCCGACAGCTTAAATAGAATAGGGTTACAAAGTTCCCGCAGCCCAGGTTTGCTTATGTTATGAAATTTTTCAGTAGTTATAGAACATAAAATGTAGTTCGCCGACTCCTTCTGATGCCTAATGCCTTTTATTTATGTACATAACGGCACAAAAAGTAGTTTTAAAGGTTATAAACAATTTGGTAATGACTGGATCAGAGAGTGTGCCTCTCGTTTGCAAACGTACTTATAGCAGGCAGCCTAATCAACTTTCGTATAGAGTTTACAAAGCTATAAATAAGCTTAGGATGTTAGGAAAACTGAAAACGATACGGCTTTTCATTTATACAAATAATATTAAAAAAAAGTTGAAGTAAACCTCTTTTACATAATAGGTAACTTAAACAAGTAAGTCGGGACCTCCCGACTAGGAGATATCCTGAACCCAGCATTTAACACATACACACAAACTCTCAGCACTTAATGAGTATTGAGATCGTTAAAAATTAAAAAAAAAATAATTGACAATTGGCACTGCTTTACTTGCACAACTCTTATCGACCGCACCGCACTCCCATTTAAATTCTCTTATGATATAAAATAACTTAACCATCTTTAACAAAAAATTCAAGGAAACGCTCATAAAATTCTGCTTTTGTTATACAAATGATAAATATTAATAATAATTGTTGATAATTAAAAAAGTAATATATCAATTCCACACTGTCCCACGCGGGAATCGAACCCGTTAACTTCAGTTGCACAACTCCTAATTGCTGCACCACTGCTTCGATTAATATTGTTGTGATAAAATTCAGTTGTACTGTGCAAAACAAAATTCCAAGAAAAACGCTAGACAAAATTTTGCATTTCTATATATGCGTGCACATAAACACAGAAATTGCTCGTGCTTCAATTTGGCCCCCACTACGGAAAAGAGATTCTTGATTTGCTCGTAAACTGCATGTGTGATTGTTATGAAATTTTCAGGACTGTTTAGGTGCATCAACACGTATGTACAAACCAATTTGCAATACTGTAGTATTTGATTTGAGGTTTGTATGGTTTTGTCGATATTGGGAGC
>SCDS01001336.1:0-11960 GCA_004149465.1 Drosophila nigromelanica | reverse complement strand
AGCAGCTCCGATCCGTGGAAGATTCAACTGTCGAACTACACGGCGTTGAAGGTGCGTGAGGTGGGCTACAAAGTGGAGGCACGCGGCTTTGTGAAAGTCAAGGGCAAGGGCGATATGGAAACCTATTGGCTACTTGAGGGACCAGAATAATAATATTCCTAATATTTAAATTGTTTACTAGACAATGAAATCAATAAAAATTCGTGTAGTACTTATAGCGCCTTTATGAAATTTAATAATATGCAACACTAAGTTCAAATGCATGATAACTGCGATAACTGATAGATCGATAAGAAGATTGAGAGTTATCGGCTGGAGAGCGGCAATTATAGCGTCATGAAAAATTAAGTTGATAACAACAATCTGCATCTTTGTGTGTTTTTTTTATTTTGATAACATAAAGATAAGTTACAAATACGGCGAGTCATTTGTATTTAATGCGCACAATGCTTAAGTATAACCTAATTGTCGCCGTTTGCGAAAACTTTGGCATTGGACTCAATGGCGACTTACCCTGGCGACTCAAGTAAGTTAAAAAATCAAGCGCATTGCGATTTATTATAGTCTACATCGTCTTTTGACAGGTCGGAGCTTAAGTATTTCAGTCGTACGACAAAGCGTGTAAGCGATGCCACCAAGCGCAATGCGGTCATAATGGGCAGAAAGACCTATTTTGGCGTGCCGGCCAGTAAACGTCCGCTGCCGGAACGTTTGAACATTGTGCTGAGCACGACGATGTCCGAAACGGAGCTGCCGAAGGACGTGTTGCTGTGCCGCAATCTGGAAGAGGCTATGCAGACGTTGGAGAGTCAAGCTTGGCGCGATCAGATCGAGAACGTTTGGATTGTGGGCGGCAGCGGGGTGTATGCGGAGGCCATGGAATCGCCACGTTTTCATCGCCTATATATAACCAAAATCCAGGAAAAGTTCGAATGCGATACGTTCTTTCCCAGTATACCGCACAGCTTTCATGAGGTGCCGCTCGATAATGACACGCCACACGGGGTGCAGGAGGAGAATGGTATTAAATATGAATACAAGATTTTAGAGAAAAAATAATTAACATTTATTAAAGCAACAATTTATTTGCCACTGCCTCTCACGTCGCGTGCCGTTATCGTATCGCCATTGAGTGCCTTGGTGGCCAACATGAGCTCATACAGCTGCACCACTTGATCATCCTTAAGCATTTCTACCGCCTGGGGGTCTAGTTGCTCGCCCAGTTCGCCCTTTGGTTTGCCCCGCAGTCCAAGCTGCTGTGTGATGGTTGTGGCATAGCGCTGCAATGGAAGGAATGGGGCAATTAGAATGCCCCGACACGAGCTTACGTAAACCTTACAGCCCATTCTGTCATGAAAAGTTGTGCCTCCATGGGATTGCATTTTAGATGACGCCTAAACTCGTCGCGCACGTAGTTATCACCCAACGCGCGCAGCTCTGTTGGCAGACCTTAAAATCGGTATGTTTTGAATTAAAATGCGAGTTGTTTACGTTTAACTGCAGCGTTGCACTTACCTCGATGTAGCCGCAATATGGTTTTATACAGTAAACGAACGCGCTGTGGGTGCGTCAATTGACTCATCAAAATTTTTGACATTGTGTTTCTTTAATAAATATGCATATATTAGTTTAAAATAGAAATAAGATACTAAATAATAAAAATCGGCAGCGCCGGCAGGTCAACTGCAATTTCAGGGCTGGGCGGCCTATCGATATGCCGCACTCGATTAAAACTTTCCATAAGACCAAGCTGAATAAAAATTTGATATTTAAATAAACATAAGAGTTTAAGTAAATCAGAAAAAAATATGAACTTTGGACTTAGTAACTTCTATTTCTCTTGATTTTACATTAAGAAGCGCAAACACAGGCTTCCCAAAATATGAAAGCAGGTTAGCAGCACTACACAGCTAGAAATTTACAGCATTTGAATTTAACCGAAGTTTTAGTCGGATTGGCATGTCTGAGCCGCGCGTCCCTTGCAAAAAGAATTCCTGTACAGAAAACCGGGCTGTTTGTGCTACAAAAAACACGCACAATAAAGTACGTAAAAGAGTCTATTTAACTACAAAAAGTGGCAATTCATTGTGTTAAGTGCAATAGTTGAAGTGTTTTGCGTATGTAATGGGGTGTCGCAGCAACTCCAGCTTAATTTTTTGCTTGTGGCTTCCTTTTTATTTTTTCTGCACCAAGCGAAAGTTGCAGCCGCCGCCACCGACGCTCATACCGCCCACAATCTGAACGCATTTTTTTTTTTTTTTTTATTCCTGCAGCTGCATTTGTGAAGTATTCGGAATTAAATGCTAAATGTATAATGTCGCTGGATGGCGCGCAATTGGATTATGTTAATGCCGCTGGCGTTACGGTGGCATACACAGCCAAAGGACGCAACTTTACGGTGGGCTCCTATCTGGGCTGCGATTTGGTGGTGCCCGACGCGGAGCGCGTACACTGCGAGATACAATGCGATGCGTTTGGCAGGGTGAGTGACTGTGACTGTGTGCATGTGTAGTGTGTGTGCTCGTATCGATTTGCCATTGCAATTATAATTTTAATACAATATTCTCTTTTAACATTTGCGCGCGTGCCCTTTGTCCCTGCTATAGGTAACCATCCACAATCATTCGCACAGCGCACCCATTCTGCTTAACGACCAGGTTGTGGCCGCCAAGCGTCCTTTGCGGCATGGCGCTAGCATTAAAATACTGAATGATAGCTACACTTGGCATTTTCCCAGAGCCGAAGATCCCTGCACGCCAGAGCGAGCGCTGCCCGAACAAGCGCCAAATTCATCGCCCATTCTTAAGGTAAGAACAGCCCCATATGCTCTGTGTACAGTTAGATACGCTAATGCCGCTTGTTGTGCGCATTTTACAGGGTCACCGACAACGGCGTCAATTTGACAATCGCCTCACCGTGCACAAGTAAGTAACAGCATGCCGCAAGCATTACGCAGAGCAGTGAGCAGCAGGCAGGCGACCCAGGTAGCCAGAGACTGTCTAAAGAAAAGGACAAACACACATTTAACCCCTAAAACGCGCAGCCACATGCTCTGAGAGTCGAAAAAACTCAAGATAAAAATCAAGAAACTATGAAGAATTGAAGAAAGTCAAGAAAGTGCAAGATCCTATGTATAAACCAATGTTTGTTAATTCTCTGTAATATTCTGTGATATTATTTAATAGAATTAGAATAGGCTTATAACATAAAATAATGTAATATATGTACAGACCCATTTATACATATACGTGTATTTATATGATATCATATTAAATATTTAAAGGGAATTATTTACTTATTTATTTATTGTTCCATTACATAGTCTAGCATAGCTTGATTTGCAAACTATTTTATGTAGACATGAACAATTTAATTGTTATTTTAGATACATTATATTTACATTTCAGCACTCTAAAGAAAGTTCCTTAATACTTCATTTAAAAAAATTGTTTATAGGGTGAAATTAATATCAATTTATAGACTTTAAATACGCAACATGTAATGAGAACTCCGAGTTTGAGCAAGTTTTCCCATTATTATGTGCTTTATATTTAATAATATGCTATTACTTGCAGCTTTCGATACTCCATCAATTCAGACGATGAGGGCAACACATCCATTGAATCGCGCGAAATGGAGGCTGACACAAGCGGTGATGCAGCCAAGCCGACGGCCGTGGCAGAGGCGGATCGTTGCATTACACCGTCAGCGAAGGAGATGGACGAAACGATGCCCAAGGTGGATCTGCTGGAGGGAACACAGAATAAGGAGAACACCAGCACACTCAGCAATAAGCTAATGTTGCAGCTATGCGCCCGCTCGGATGTTGTAATCACATCCTTTTCACCGCGCGAAACGGGCGTCAAGATTGAAAAATCCTTTACGCGCGTCATGAAACCCACCACTGGCTTTGGTTTGGTGTCGTCGGCGACAACGCCGAAAAGCGTTTATAATACGCCCAAGAGCGTGCTCTCCGAGCAGAACGATGACAGCTGCACTCGCGATCTAATGGAGTTCAGCACGCCGTCCACATCCAAAAAGGCTTTGGCCAGCAAACTACGAACTTCCATGTATCTAATTGATTTAACAACGCCGCAACGGCTGCGTCCCACATTAGCCGGAACGCCAAAACAAACGCCCGGCAGTGCGGGCATCATCAGCGTTGACTCCACCGATGAATCCTCTGAAGCCTCGCCGTTGGTCATAGACATAACCAACTCCTCGACTCCCTCATCAACGCCGGCCAAGCAACAGCCACGAAAGGTGGCCATAACACCCAAGGAGCAGATGCTTGCGGCCAGCTCCACGCCAAAGCGTACACCTCAATCCCTGATGAAACGTGCGCTCCTCACCAGCGCCAAGAAACAATTGCCCGCAAATAGTAGCATACGAAAGACGCCGGTGGCGACGCCCGGCCGGCACTCGCTGCTGGAGGCACGTCGTCAGTGCCTGACAGCACCGCGACGCCTGCCCTTCCATCCGCAGCCGCAATGGCGCACGCCCGGCCGACGTCAGCTGTCCGCGTTGCCAGCCAAGGCGCCGCTGACATCGCCACGCAAACGCCAATCGGTGACCCTGAGCAGTCCGCGCGACAATAAAATATCGCAGCTGCGCAAATCGCTCGCCGCCGCCGCCAAACAAAGCCCCGGCGTTGGCATGAGCAACAAACTGGTGGCGAAAGCGCGTCGTGCTCTCAACTCGCCAAAGCACGGTTCACCGCAGCGCATCGCCTCACCCAAGGTTGACTCGCCGCAGTCAAAACAAGCGCCAAACTTTATGCCCAACGAATCGTTAACGCCCGATCTGGAACACAATTCATCGGCTGAGCTGAGTCGCACGTTTACCATAGATGATGGTGGCGATAAAGTGGAACAGCATGTGGCAGCTGCAGCATTGGAGACGATAACTGCCTTGATAAGCGATGAAGATGCGGACAAACCTTTCCTTGATGGTCTGCCAGACAGGAATGTAAGCAAACCGCTGGAGACATCTATTAAGGAAGGACAAAGTAATGGGAAACATGCGACAATGGAGCTAACTGAGAGCAGCTCAGGAGATGCAGTCGAAATGAGTGAGGAAATGAATGCAACCCATGATGCTACAGAAAAGCGCCCATTGGACGCAACCTTTGAGGCGAATGTATCTCAGGATATTTCATTAACTAAGCAAGACCTAAAATCAGCTGCGAAGGAAACGTCAACAGTTGAGGCTACTAGCGAGAGTTTCGTTAAGGATGCGACAGCTGTTGAGGAGCAAGTCACCAGTAATGACAAATCTCCCAATGAACTACAAAAAACAGAGAATTCACCACATAAAAGCGTGTGCCAAGCTGCAGCTGAAGTGGATATTATTGATGATAACATTTGCGAGGAGGTGGCCACAACAACCACATATGAAGAAGGTGAGTAAGCAATATATAGCATTATATGCTACATCTCATAAATAACTTTCCACACAACTGTTTTGGGCATAAAAGATGTGCATCTAGTTGAGGATAGCATTTGCGAGGAAGTGCCCACCAGTGAAGAGGATGCGCCCACAGTTAATGGTAAGTCTTGGTCAAAAACAGTTAATTTAAAAAAGAATAATAAAATAAAATAGCGGAAAGAGGCATTTCCGATCGCATATTATTATAAAGATATTCATCTCATTAGCTTTATCTTATATCAATTGGTAAAAGTTCTGCTTAATCGATAAACATCGATTTTAAGCCTTGCTTTTCAAGGTATACTTTGGAAATTTTAAAAACTAAATATATTTCAATTTTTGCAAACCTCTCACAAGCAAATTCTAAATATTTGTTCATAAAATGTCAAAGTAGACTTTCATTACATTTTAAAGACGTTTCTCAGTAAATTAACAAAAACAACGAATACAAGTAATTTGTGTATTATTGAACAATTTTAGTAGTATAATCATTTAAAGCTTGACTCATAATTAAAACGTTTACTTCTGTCATAGTTGAAACAGACTCGCAAGAAGAAGATGCGGAGCCAGTGGCGCCACCTGGTCAAACGCCCATTCCCAGGCGCAGCACGCGACGCTTTTCAACGGAACAAACTGCCGGCAGCCTAACTCCCAGGCGCAGTGTGCGTCGTGCCTCCATGGAGGCCAGCAACAAGCTGGAGCAGTGCAGCAAACCCACACGCCGTGCCTCATGCTCTGCGGCTGTGGAAAGCCAAGTAACTGCTTTGGCACCCGCTACGCCCAAGCGTAAGCGACGTCTAACGGAGGAGTTGGCCACGCCCACACGCAAATCGCTGCGCCTCGTCGCGAATACACCAAAGAGAGTTACGCAAGTGGATGAATCCGTGGGCGATATGGGCGTCATAGTGGAGGAAGAGGATGCGCTGCAGGCGGAAGGTGAGCACCTAAATGACAATGCAAGTAATTTATCTAAAACAATTAATCGTTGCAGCTGAAAAACTGCCAGCCGATGAGGATTACGGAACTGAATTGCCAACTGATGCAGATGAGCCGGATAAAATTGACTACCATGGCATGCGGGAGCTGCTGAAGACGCCGAAGAGTTGCAGCACGCCGCGTTTCAAGGGTCTGCGTGAAATGATGCGCACACCCAAGGTGCCGGCTTCGCCCATGCTGGACAACATTGAGGAGCTGCTTGAGGGTGATTCAAATAGCGCTTCGGGATCGCCCAAACGTCAGCTAACTGTCAACCGAGTTAGCCTGGAGTTAACACAATCCGACACAGCACACGACTTGTACTTCAAAACGCCACGTGGCAAGAATCTAATGATACCAAATGAACCCGCGAGCGCTGTGCTGAAAACGCGTGAGAATTCGATGGCCACAACCACCGAATACGATTTGAATGCGACAAATGCATCGCTGCACTTGGACAAAATCTTTGATGACGTGCTAGCCGCGGACGCAACAAATCCCGTCAGTAGAGTCGAGAAGTCTGAGGCTGAGATAAATGTAACGGCTGCTAGCACAGCCAACGCCACCGCTGCTGATCCTTTGGCCACTTCCAATGCTATCTCTGTGGAATCCAATGATACAGTCAACTCCGAGGCCCTCATGACAATTGGCGATATTGATGTCTCTCATAAGGATCCTTTAACAAGCACCGCATTTAAGCCCGGCACTAGAGCGGATCTTGAACTGAGCACCGTCATCGATGAACGCGATGCAGACCCAACCAAATCTCCGGACATTTGCGAAGTGAGCGGCATACAAAAACTCGATCAAACATCGGACTCCATGTTCTCGGAACAACTGATTGTGAGCGGCGTGGACTCGTGTGATGTGACATTGGAGGAAACAAAGGCCGCAGCAAAGGAGAATTTACATACGCCCAGAAAGCATATGCCGGGAGAGGGCACCGATATGGATTCGACAATGGGTTTGGCCGAGCCTCTAGTTCTTAGCGAAGATGGGGACGAGGTGGAAGTGGTGCCAGTGGGCAGTGGATTAAAAGACAAACCAACTGATGAATCTATCATTGAGGTGGATAAGAACCAAATTGAACTCGAGCCAGAACAAGATAAAACCGAATCGGCAATCAATGACAAAGATTTGCAAACAGAGGAATCCATTGGTTTAGATTCTTCTCAGAAGAATGGCCAGGAAACTGAAGTCTCAATTGTTGCTGAGTTGTCGATACCACTTGAAATACCCAATCAAACTGAATCCCAAATTAATTTAGAAGCAACGCATGTTGATGAGTCGTTTACGCCTATTGATGTCAAAAGAAAATCCACAATATATGCTGTTAATGCCAGCCAGATCAAACCAAACGAGAGTCTGCAAGCTACAGAGGAAGGATCGTTGATCAAAAATATTACAAATGTGCCAGAAGAGTCAACAATTGAACTAAATTCTTCAAAGGCAGCCGAAGAATCATTAAACCAAGATAAAAGTAAAGTTCCCGACGCGTGTGCAAATCAAGAAGAGTCCATGATTGAGGTTCAACTTGATCAAGAAACAGAGAATATTGAAAAATTAAATAATGAAGAGCAATTAAATGAATCCCAGGCTCTCCATCAACTAGATAAAGAACTGGACGCTGAAACATCTGTCGAAAATTTTCCAATTGACGCAATTGAAGAAATTCTTGAATCTGGCGAAGCTAATGAAGAAGTTGAACAAGAACAAATTAAAGAATCTGAATCAACTGCAACCAAAGAGTCATCAAAGCGTGACGAAGTGAAAGATACAAGTGAAGCCGAAATACCTGCTAATGAAACAATTGATCAACTGGAAGCTGAAGACGGAAATGGACAAAAGACTCAACTTGACAAAGCTGCAATTCAATTTGAAATTGTAGAGTGCAAAGAAGCTGACATAAATGCTGCAAGCGCAACTGAGGAAAATCTTAATGTTCAAGTTGACAAAGATGCGATTGAAGAAAGTGAATCAATTTCAGCTCAGGGCGAAGTCAACGTTCCTAATCTGGACGAATCCATAATTGATCTGGATGCTTCTGTGCTAGCCGAAGCTGATATAGTTGAGAAAAAGAACATGGAACAGCTTCCAGAAATTATAATAACATCACCAGAAAAATCTGAAATTGAGATTGAAGATGCAAATGAGGGTGAAGTCGAAATTCTTCCCGTAATTGATTCGAAGGTCGAAATAAATGCTTCAGCTGAAGCAGAAGCAACTTCTTCAGAAGTTATAGAAGATGAACAGGAAATGGAGATGAATAACTCAGCATCCAAATCTAATCAAGACGGTCTGCATGAACCCGGGACAGCATCTGCTGTAGAACTATCAGACCAATTAAAGCCCACAAACCGAAATGAGTCTGTGATTGGCTTTGAAGCAGTCAGCGAAACTAACGATGTGGAAAACCAGAACGAAAATCAGGATCAAATACCATCGCTTCCTGCATCAACATCAGAGCAAGATGAAAAAGAAGAACAAACTTCGCAAGTAAATCTTGAAGCTGCGACCCCAAGTCAGAATGTGTCGTTAGTTGAGTTTAATGATACTGCCGAAAATAATCTCAATGCTTCATCTTATGACATCCTACCCAGATCATCAGAAGAATCCACAGCGGACACAAACGAAGCTGCAACAACTGAGGTTGCCAAATGTACAAATGTTACAAATGTAGATGAGTCAGTAATCGAACTGGATGCCTCTGTAAAAGACGAAATTGATAATGAAGAGCAACAAACCAATGAACCAGATACCGAAATTATAACACCAGCTGCAAAGGGTACAAATGAAGTCACAAATGTAGATGAGTCCGTAATTGAATTAGACGTTGCAGTTGTAGCGGAGGATCTAGTTGAACAGTCAGCCATAAGTACATCCAAATCTGAAAAATCGCTTGTCGACGATAAGAATACAACCCAAACACGAGTTGAAGATAATATCATGAATGTGGACGAATCCTTGATTGAACTGGATGCCTCAGTAGTAGCTGAAACAGGTAATGGTGACGAACAGCTAAATAAACCAGTTTCTGAAATGATGTCAACAACTGAAGCAGCTACAAACAAAACTCAACGCGTTGATGAAGCTATGAATGAGTCTATAATTGAGCTGGATGCTTCAGTTGAAGCAGAAACTATTGAGGCTTTGGATGATAAAAATACACAAGTTTCTGAAATTGTGGCAGAAACTCATGAAAAGTCTTCAAATGAGTTCAATGCAGTGGAAGCTACAAATAAAGATGATTCCTTGTTAACATCGAATGCAGAAGAAGAAGCACAACAACATGGTAAAATGCATACAAATGAAGAGCAGATGTTAGTGGAAAATACATCGAATGGCAATGAAGATGATATTCAGAAAGCTATCATAGAATCCTCCGAAGAACAGTCCGAAAGTGTTTTGAATGCCAGTCAATCAAATTTGGAGGAGTCAGCTAAGGTCTCGCAAGCTATAAAAACTCTAGTCATGGAAACGTCAGTTTCAGTCGAAGCAACACACCAGAATGCGGATGTAATTGATTTGGATGCTGCGGCTGATCTTGAAGGGGAAACTGAAATACTAGACACAAAATCTAGCCCCGTTGCAGATTCTACAGTACAAGCTGAAGTGCCAACAACAAACTTGGATGCTACGGCTGCACTTGTAGACGAAGAGGATGACCTAGAGGCAAAATCAATTGCCGCAATTTCTACAGTAGAGGCTGAAGTGCCAACTATAAACATGAATGCTACGGCTGAACTTGAAGAAAAAGAAGCAAAATTAAGCTCCATTTCACACACTACCGTACAAGCTGAATTGTCAACCACAAACTTGGATGCTGATCTTGATCTGGTAGAGGAAAATGAAACTGTAGAATCAGATCCTGCAGTGCCGACAACAAACTTGGATGAATCCGCTGCAAGCGAGGTTAAAAATAATGAAAATGATATCTCAACAGCTGAAACATTACCTCTGGAAGATCTGTCAATGCAAGTTGGCGATAATAGTCGAGTTAACGACGTTATTGAAACTGCAAGCGTAGATCAATCGAAGCTGAATGTTTTGGTGGAAGTTGAAGACGATAACAACGATGCCATTAAAGCTAAAGAAAAATCTGCCGAAGTGCCAACAACCCAAATTGCAGTTGTTGAAGCTGTTATTGATTTGGATGCCAACGTGGCTGAGACTAATCTGGAATCTGGAACAGATAAACCAAATGCTATGGAAACACAAGAGCAGACAACAGATATATCAACTGCAGTCGAGGCAACTTTAGCTGAAGAGTTTGATGCTTCGAGCGTTGATAAAACTGAAGATCAATCAGAAACCAAAACAGCACCAATTCAGGAAACCGAAGATGTGGCTTCTATCGAAAAATGTGAAGAGAAAACAAATCTTAACTCGTCCCAAGTTAAAAGAGATGAGGATGAAATTCCAAAAACAGAAACAGCGCCAGCGCCAACTGAAACTATTGAATCAGAGGCGATAATTGAATTGGATGATTCTTCAGATGAGTGTAACTCTGCTGCTGATCTTCAACCCGCAATAGTTGCACCTATCCAAGAAGCGGCAATTGAACTGAGCGATTCCTCCACTGATTCCCATTCTGTGTCAGACAAACAAAGTGTGGTCCCAACAGCTGCAATATCGCTGCTTCAAGATCCGACACTACAAATGCAAAATGCCACGGCCTCTCAGACTGTCAATCAAACAACAGTTGATGAACTAGTAGGCGACGAGACTGAGCAGCAAGCAATCTTTGAAGAGCAACAAATAGAGCCAGTCGCTTCTGAAGACCAGCCACTAAACAAGGCTGAGAGTTCTTCAAACCCTAAAGTGGAGGAGGAGTCAAAGAAAATGTTGCGACGCGGCCGCAAACCATCTGTACTTGTGGAAATCGTATCGGAATCTGCTGATTTGAAGTCCACCAAACTTGGCGCCAGCGACGCAGCAGCAACGGTGGAGCATAAAGAGCAAGAGATGCCGAAACGCCGAGAGAGCATGTCAGCAGATGCAATTGCTGAAATTAAAGAACGGGATCGAGCAGAAGGGAATATGGAAAAGGCGCCAGAGACAGCTGGTGAAATAGCCATGGAAAAGCCCAACCGCAACAGACGCAAATCTACGACCGCAGTTGCAGAAAGTGTAAATGAAATGGAGAACAACTCGAAAGAACCAACTGAAAAGGAAAAGCCCAAAAGACGCGGCAGGAAACTATCCGCGGAAGTTGATGAAGCGCATGCCGAAAAGAAAATGGAAAATTCGACTAAAAGGCATGAGCGTAAACCCACAGTGAGGACACAGGAAGCCAAGGTGGATGTGAAGACGCCAGTTGAAGAAGCCATCGTAGAAGAAAGCGAAACGTATGCAGAGATGAAAACTGAAGAAACCAGTGATCCCATTCAAAAAAATCGACATGGAAGAAAAGCAACAGTTGAAGAGGATAAAACTGAATCGCACACGGAAAAGAATGTGGAAGAAGCAATTGCACAAGAAAGTGAAACGCATGAAGAACCTGTCCAAAAGAAACGGCGCGGTAGAAAAGCAACAGTTGAAGAGGATGAAACTGAACC
>SCDS01001335.1:1639-16850 GCA_004149465.1 Drosophila nigromelanica | reverse complement strand
TATAATAACAAGTGTGAGTGTGTGTAATTTTTAAAAAAATTTAATATCCGGTCTTGAGCCTGACCTTGCCGTGTCTATATATTTCATATCTGGCTGTCGAAAACACTGAAACAGTTATCAGCAGCAGGCGACAACTGTGTCAACATGTGTTCGCCGAGCTGCAGATACAAAGTACAAGATACAAGATACAAGACGGCACGACACCGAGTTGTGTAGCAGAAGTTCGCTACTTTTGCGGCTCTGAAGCAGGCGCCTCTTTAGCTCAGTGGCAGAGCACTGGTCTTGTAAACCAGGGGTCGTGAGTTCAATCCTCACAGGAGGCAAATCGAAAGTTTTCGGAATTGAATTTTTTGCCATGCCAAATTATGGGTTACATAAAATAATATAAGATATAATATAATTAATTGCACATACATCTTCTGGCAATACTTCCCTTAAAAATATGGTGCTTATTTTTCATAACATGTAATTATACGAATTTCAAAAAGTGCCTAATGAGTTATCACGATAAAGAAGAGAGATCTCCTGAGAGCCAAAACTTGAAATCAATTAATAAAGTCTTCTTTCAAGCCAAGCCCACTAATCTAAGCAATGCGCTATCAACTTTTCTTATCAAAACAACAATCAATCATTACAACCTTTTATGAAGCGATGAGAAGGTATTTACTAACATTTGTATTTTCTTGAAAATCGAATCGATTTATCATAAATACTAACATTAAATATTAAATAAAGTGAGTTATAAATATGCATAAGGTTTTTGATAATTATTGCAAAATTATTTTGAATAAATATTTTTAAATACTTTCACTCTGATTGCGTTCAAGCTGATTTTATATCTAAAATATAGAATTCTTATGCTGTACAATTTGCCTTTAAAGTTCGGGTTTAAGCTATGCAAATAACAGCTTAAATTTATTTACTAAAACTCGACACTCACAAATCCTAAAATTTTGAGTAAAATTTGTTTATCTTTTATATCAACTATTGCTCAACACAATTTTTTACATAATTGTTTCGTTAAAAGAAATATGATATGATGATCCCATCTGTTAGAATCTCGGGTTACAAATGATAATTTATAGAGCTGATAAGCAATTTTTTTTTAAATATTACAAATCAGAATTTTAAATTATTTTGTGTGTGGAGACAATTAAGCAGGCAAATATTGTTATAAGATACAAACATATATGAGTGCAGATGTATATTTCTTTAGGATCTATTTACTTTTGAGCAAGATCTTTCATAATAGCAATTGAAACAAGTAAAATATCTGGCACGCGCAATTATGTACACTAGAAAAGTGTGACAATTAAATTAAGACGATTATATCTTAACTTTCTTGTTGCACTTTAATTGCGAAACTGTTTCAGTGACACAATTGATGGTCCCGCGATCGTGAAATGCTTTTTATTTGTCATGTTTTATGTTCCATGGACATGCACATGGCAACCGAGAGCTGAGAGCCGGAAAGAGCACCTGACAGTGCTTCTGCTAGGGGCTGCAAGGCCGTTGAAAATGGCGCGATGAATGTGCAAAGGGCCCCTTTAATATTTTAAATAAGAATAGCATGCACTGCGCATTAATTCGTTTAATTGAGGCAAGCACGTACAGATGAGGGCAATTGGAATTTTCAGAATTGCATTACAAGTGATAAATTAGTTGTTGCAGGCAGGCAACGCGTCCTGTTTCAAGTGCCCGAAAATTGTGTTTCTCGTGCAGCCACAACTTACGATGTTTGCCTTAACCTTTGGCCCGCTTTCAGTTCCCAGCAAATGACAACCACTGTCAATGGTCTGGGTTTGTTCCTCTCTTTCTCGCTTCAGATTTTCCTAGCACTAGCGGCCTTCTTGTGTTTACTTTGCTTTTTGTTAGTGGTTTTTTTTTTCGGGAAAACCATAAAAAAGTATCTGTGAAATGACAGCGACAAGTGATTGCTGCTGCGCTTGCCCCTCGCTGGGGCATCCTCGAGGAAGCATTCGTTATTTTAGTGGTCGCGCTATTGAGGCACACACAAAAGATTGTGTACATATATACTTTTTTGTTTATATTCCCGAACGACCTCTCTCAGCCTTTGTCAAGTTAATTTTTGTTGTCATTTGGGTTGTTTACAATTCGCTGAAGCATTGAAAGCCAGAATCGAAAGACTCAAGCAACGAACTCGTATGGAAAACAAATAAACAGTTTTGATTTTGTAACAGACTAACGGTTAGCGAGCATTTCGCTGTTTTCTTTGCATTTTTAATAGGCCCGCACCATTGTCCGAGTTTTGATTAATGGGCGGCAACATTAGCTAATCGAAATTATGAACATACAGCTTGCCACTCCGAATTGTAAAAAACTCTATAAAGAGAAGGGAGGGCGGGAGGTTGCGTGATCAGCACTTGAAACGCGTGCGCGGCATGCGAGAGGTCCTTTCGCAACTTTTGGGTAAATGCATAAATGAATCCTTTTTTTGATTTATGCCTTTTAGGTGTGTGTCTGTTTTGGGTGCTTCGTGCTGTGCTCATTTTAATGGTTTTTAATGGCCAAATGTAATCAACGCTGGCAACCCCCGCCCCTTGTCAGCCAGCTACAACCCCCTACAACAAAGGGTTGCAGCGCTGGCGTGGTTTTTTTTTCTTTTTTTTGTTGTATCTGTTATGTTTGGGTTGTTGTGATCATTTTAATTGACTTTGCGCACGAGCGAGCTCTGATCTGTATCTCGACGCCAGATCCAAAATGCCAGCCACTTCACAGAGTTATGTGTGCCACTCTGTCAATGGGTTTTCCGTTTCGGAACTTGAGCGATTATCGGAGCACGGAAATGGGCATTTAAGATGTGCCTCATAAAAATCTTGAGCCGATGGCAGCTGTCAAAATAGGGAAACGCCTCCTGCCCAAGAAGCAATCCTTGGCGGCAGGGGGAGTTCAATGCACCGCACATTTAACTACAAATTTTCGACGAGTCTCGTGATTCAAGTCATAGTTGAGGCATGTAGGGCCCAGTAATCCCAATAATCCCAACTCTCTTAACTCGCTCTTTACAAAACCCACCACCAAGTTCGGAGAGCGGAGAGCGAACTCAGAGCGACTGCACTGCGTTCGATTAAAACCGAGGGTAGATCCTAATTTTATAATAGTATATGTTTCAAAATTCACATAATTTGAGACCGTTATATAAACGAATAAAAAGAATCATAGGACAAACAGTTAACTTAAATAAAAATTTTACAAGTAAAAAACACATCTTTTATAATATAATTGTTGCATAGAAAAAACAACTTTTGGCAAACACAACTTAGGCCAAGAAATTGCTGACCATATTTATATTGTAATAAATCAATCAGAAAACCCAATCTTGTAATTTTATAAAATTTTTATGGGCGTATAAGTAAGTTTCCATCAATTATACTTTACTTACAAATGAAGTTATGCAATTGTCATTTCTTCTCATTTATGTTATAAGAAGAAAAGCATCTTTAATCTTTATCTAGGAAAGTTATTACCAAGTTCATTAACAATTAAACGTATTAGCTATTTAAGAACATTCATTTTTTCTATTTAGTTTTTAGGTGTGATATATTTGGTTTTATCTCAAAAATTAATTGAAATTATTATTTTAAATTTTATTTTTAACATAATTGCGCAATTTTCGTTAGCGAATATGTTAGTATGTATGTTGGTATCACAAGTTTGTTCATTTTGAACTGAATAACTATGCAACTCTGTTAACAAACTACAAAATAGCTATAGTTGTTTGTTTTTTTTCGCGCTCGAGTGTAAGTTTCCTGTTTAGATCGCAGAGGGAGAGGGGGGAACGGAAATGCAACGCAAAGGAAATCAAACGTATGACAAACGGAAATTGAATTGTGTACGAGTGCGCACGGGTTGAGAAATTAATTGAATCAAAGCAAAAACGGCAATAATTTGCGGCCAACATTTAAAGAGAAAACCGAATCAACAATTGCAAAACATATTCATGATAATAATAATAAAATATATAATAACAATAACAGCAAATTGTGGTGTGTCTCGGATATCGGCATCGGTCCGAGCCAGAGCCAACAAAAGCCGCTTGCCTGCATTGATTTATAGCCAAAGTGTAAATAATCGCAACAAAGCCGCACAAAATCAATTGAAACGAAACTAAAACTGAAATCAATTGAAATGAAATTCCATCATTGATGCGCGTTTGAACTTTTTTTTTTTGCACAACAGTCACAACAAAGGCACACAATTCTAAGCCGCATTTATCGACTGAACGCAACAGTACTTTGTGGTAAGTGCAACAATTAATCGAAACGAGCGACCTACAACTGAGTGTTAATCGTACTTGACTGCGATTCAGTTGCGAGTACTCATCGAGTAAAGGTTAAAAATCATTTGATGATGGCTTTGTCGCACACTTTAAGCATACAGTACGTACAGTGCAGCCTGCCTAAAGGCGCGCCCGACAATGATGTGGCAATACACGGGCTAAGGCCACTCCTCCAAAGAGACACATGAGACACAATAGCTGCTCACAAAATGATTATGCAACGTTCTTCACTCAATGATTTGCAGAGCTAGAGATCTCGCCTTTAAATTGCACGTTCGCATTTTGGCAAGTTCTACGAGTCTAAATTATGTATTACGAAATAGCTGTCTAGCGGTCTGTCTTTTATTTATACACATCTCAAATTTGTCTGTTCTGTTCTGTTTTTTGAGCGGTGTCTCTGGACAAAAGACTTGTCAGAGATGGCTTGAAAGTAGTTGGTTTATCATAACAAAAGAGTTGCCTTTCGCAATCAAAGAAAGAAAATTCCTTAAAAAAAAACTTATAACGAAATAATTTACGAGGCTTACGACTATTAAAACGCGATTTGAATTGCTGATGCTGTTGGCCAAGTGCCTTTCTGTATAGTAATTAAAAGCCAGCCGGCCACATTAGCTACATTTCATACTAAGTAGAGGCAATAGCCGCAAAAACAAATCCAGAGAGCTCAATTCAATCGGAATTCTAATGATATTCCTATAGCCAATCTGGCCTGCCCTTGGCCCCTGCTTCCAGCTAGTTGCAGCGCTCTCTGCTAGATAATTACATATGATTTTCTGCGGTTGACTCACAGTCAGGTAATTGTTGAACAATAGTTGAACAGTAGCAGGTATTTTTTTTTTTTTTTTGGTTTTTTTGTCAGTGTTTCCAATTGTCTGCTTCTCTCGGTGGTGTCATTAATTCTCAAGTGTTCCCAGCTATTTGGGCTCTCCGCATTGCATTTGAATGAGAATTGAGGAGAACAGAGAGAACGGTACCATTATATTCATTGAAATTCGAAAAGGGCCCAGCAACCCTTTGGGCCAAGTCCCAAGCAGGATGTTGGGCCGGGGGGCCGATTAACATATTGTCAGATTCTTCTGTTGACTTTGTCGTATTTGTTTTTCGTTTGCTTCTTTATTGTCTCTGTGCTCAATGCCAAGAGCCCAATCAGCGTTTTTTTGGGCATTGATATGTAAATGTCTTCACATGACTAGTTGGCTCTGTCTAGACGGGGCAGAGATGCAGCTTGATCAGTGGAATGGAAAGCAGAGCTAGCCAGTTCAGTTTTGTGTATTCAACCTTCTCGATGATTTGAAACTGTTTTAGTTTCACTTTCGATAACAATTAAAGCCGCATTCAGCACAATCTGAATTTATGATTTCGCTTCGAGTGTGGAGATTGATATTTCCGATGTTTGATAAATCGCTGAAAGATCAACAATAGCAATTTGCGCTTTCGTTTCGATGGACACCACAACCAATCGATACTATGCATACTATCTGATATCTATGTACCACTTTCTAGAGTCTTGAGAATTGATTTGCATAAGTGATTTGCCAGCACAACTTTCACGCGACCCGAATGACATTCTAGCTGGACCCATTGGCGTTAATTGTGCGCTAAAATTATGGCTAATTATCAACAGAGCCCCAAGTACGAGTACTCAACTAAAGCAGCTGCCAAGTGTTCACAGCAACTCACAGATACACAACAGCAGCAACACCTGGCCACGTCTATACCTCTCTCTCTCTCTCTCTCTCTCTCGCTCTCGCTCTCGCTCTCGCTCTCTGTCCCTCTCTACAGGTAGACGTCAAGTCAAAGTTGAAGCTGAAGAAATGCTAATGCAAAAACATAAACCTTAATAAAAACAAAACGTATTCGTGTCAAGTCTATTAAATAATTTCTGTAATACTTGTCTCAATTCCTCAGTTGCTCATTTTCTTTTTGGCTATTTCTGAAGTATCCGTTGCTGGTCCATTTGTTGGCCATGGGCTCAGCTCAGCCTCTATTAAGGTGATTATGTTTTATCAATGTCGCTTTTGTTGCCATTGTCATTATTATAGTTGTTGTGTCTGTTGCTGTGAAACACTTGTGCACATACCAGAGCACAATTGTCAAGTGCGTTTAGAGCTGTGCTAATTTGTGTGTGTCACAATCACACACAACCACACACACACACACTCATACAATTCTTTTGGCCACATAAATTGCGACTATAAAAAAGCGCACGAGTTGAAACCGAATCTGTGCCAAAGGCATTCGGCAGATACCCGCGCTCACGAGTACTCAACGCTCATAAGTGCGAGTGCCCGCATTTATCAGAGGGCAGCTGTTCAAAAATTCCAAGCCCGAGGGAGGCAAATGTTTATGTTTATAAAAGTATCTTTACACATACACAATACCATTGTGCCCAATTTGTATTATTATGACTGGTTAATTATCTTCAAGAAAGCAAACAGAAAACAAACTGCTCTAGAAAGTGTGTTTTTAAATAAATAAACATAATATAATAGATGATTAATTTAGATTAAAATACATAGAAAATATTTGTCACGCAATATGCTATATATACAAGTTGTTAAAAATAAATAATTTTCAATAACACATCAAAAACAAAAACCATGCACAACTTATTAATTAAATAGTATTTAAAATTTTATAAAAAACAGTTCGCCCGTTTTGCCTCCTGTGAGGATTGAACTCACGACCCCTGGTTTACAAGACCAGTGCTCTGCCACTGAGCTAAAGAGGCGCTTGCCAACATGTTGTCTGACTACCAACAACACTTACACCAACAGAATGCTTCTTAACAGAACGCTGGAAATATTAGCAGAATGTGTTAGCGACACTTCTTGTGCTAACAGCGGCATGTTAAAATAAGCAGTAGCGCTAACAGCGCACGTTAACAGAGCCTATCTGTTTTGCATTAACTGAAGCGTCATAAACAGGCTTTGATTTAAATGTGTTACCTTTTTGTACCGGCTGTCTATATTAGAAAACAAAACAGGTGTCATCTCCATTTAAGTAATTGTAGAGAATTATTTGCATTGCTTGTACGGACGCAAACACACAAATTGTGGGCGCACTGAGCTCATCTGGCAGCAATTTGTAGGTGCGCTTTAAAAAAAAAAGTGAAATAAATTAATATGTTTGTGTGTAGTTTTATACACAGCAAGCTGACAGAGGACGGCGACAAGGGGGCGGGCAACACCTCCAATCACAAAACGCGTTTCAAATTGGACATTTTATACGTGGGGGGCTGACGTCTCCACAAATATTTCAGCTCACTCGAATGCACAGCAACAACAACAACAACAACAACAACAACAATAGTGATAAAGCAACTGTATAAATGTTATATATGCTTTATGTGTGTGTATTTTCAAATGGAATTGCCTTTGAATTCGTGCATTTCATTTGCATAAAATGCTCATTACAATTTTCGTGGAGAGCAAAGCTCAACAGCGCGTGGGAAGCCTGGAAGCTTGTAACTGGAAGTGCTCAGTTTGGCGATCAAACGATTGGCGGAGCTTTTCACTTAGCTGCGCACAAACTGTGGCATGCAAGCAATTTATTTATGTAATTGTCAACCGATAGGGATCAGCCATAATTTCAATGCATATTTATGGGCAAATAGAGCAGAGCCACTGAGGCATTTAATTGCTTCGTTTCTCCAGCGCATAAAGACATCAACACAGACATCTCCACATCATCATCGTCATCATCGTCATCATCAAACAGCTTAAACAGACCGCGCCTCTAATTAGAATTTATGGCCATTATCAGTGGATGGTCGTTCTTGGTTTTTTTCTATCCCGGGAGACCTTTTCGACGCGATTGACAAGTTCAGGCGACATCAGCGACACCAGTTTACGACTTGTGACCACTTTTCAGGTCATTTTCGGCCACAGTCACAAAGTCAAAGCCAAGCACGAATATGAGTTAAAGAGCCGTCGATAGACCGGAATCGACGACGGTCAACAACGAGTTTCTTTCACCTTGCAGATGTCCCAGTTGCTTGACCAGCGCGTCGCCAACATCCAAAGCCGAATGCAATTTGCGTCTATTTCAACATAAATTTAACAGTACATTTGCAACTAGTTCTTGTTCTTGGACACTTCTACAGGCTATTCAACTGTTCAGCATTTCAACTAACACCTGTCACACCCCTCGCACCTAGTGCCAAAACACGGGTATTTTTTTTTGTTGTTTTTTGTGTTTTTTGTCAAGTTTCTGTTTCACTGTTGACTAACACCGGAAACTCGCAGCCGCTGCACGGCATGTAAGTTAAATGAAAATGTTTAAGCGAGGGCTTTTCAAGAAGTTCTAATATTAAATATTTTAAACTAAATTTTGAACATAATAAAATTATATGCCAAGCTAATTTTGTTTCTATTCTGCGCTTGAACCTCTGATTTATGATTAGGGAAAGGACTTTCCGAAAAACATCTCTAATAATTCGCTACAAAAGTGATTTTTATTTAATTTGTAAAATATAATAAGTATATAGTATATAGTATTAAAAAAATCAGATTTTTAGCTAATACATGCAAACAAATAGCTGTTCCATGTTTTCTATAATGCATTTTCTACACAAATTAGTTGTTGATCTGCCCTCGTAGGCCTTTTTATACCCAGCGCAATATTTTGTGGTTTTTGTTGGCTTGTTTGGTGCACGACAGCGACCATCGCTGGGTAATTATCCGGCCCAGGCATAAATAAGTACGACTCTGGCTATTGCACGTGGTTCTTCTGGTCTTGATCGCGGTGTCGGTCTCGGTCTTGGCGTGGTTGCGCTTCAGCGATCTCAACGCCCCGTCAGCGCCCACACGCCCCCAGTTAGTGCCTGGGAAACATCGCAGTTGAGACTGCCACGGCTTATGGCCATGTCTTGTTGCACTTGTTCTTATTGAATTGCGGGCAGAGCCCTTCGGGCTTGGGTTGGACACGCAAATTCTGCTATTATAAGCATTTATATATGCACATAGTTGAACGATCTTCATGGTTGAGTGCTAAAGTGGTTGTTGAGCTCTCCCTCTCTCTCTCTCTCTCTCTCTCTCTCTCTCGCTGTCTCTTTCCCACGTTGCAACTGACACTGCTGCAATTTGGCGATCTTAGGACTTTTCTGGTCTGCAATTTGCACAAATTGTTTACAGAAACTCTATTACTATTGTATGATCTATAAATCTGTCCAAGTCCGTGGAACAAAGCTCTAATTTGGGGTCGCTTAGCTGATCGCCGAGTCATAATTAAGCATTAATGCTAAATTAGATTAATGATGGGCCCACACTAGACTCTCAAAGCAAAACAATAGACTCCAGCAACAACTACGTTAAAAACATGGAACGTGTCGTGTAGTTCCTGCCCGACCGACTACCTGGGGCCAACACGCAAACCCACAGATAAGACCTGGAGCCGACATGCTGATGAAGCTCCAAGTTGGATTTGTAGAACGATGCCAGCATGGTAATTAGTCTGGGAGACTAATGACTGCCTTGTTTCATCTTGAAGCCAAGGAAGTTCAACCAAAAATAGCACAATGTCAAAGTGATGTTACTTGGTAGATACAAAAGCAACTACAGATACTAGCAGGCAAGCCACAGGTGTGTGCACACCTTGTACAGTGGCACCAAACATCGATAATAAAAAAAAGACAAGAAAACTTAAAGAAATCGTTGCCTCCTCATGAACTTCAATGTAACTTCTTTACTCTAATCAAGTTCAACAAAAAAAACTTTCAAGTAAAAAATTCATAAATTTAATGAAAATACTTATGCATTATTTATCAAGAGCAAGAAAGTCAATGGAACCCTTACTAAATGTTATAGATTTCACGATTTTTGATAATATCTCACAATATATACCAAATTTGGCAAAATAAGTTTTAACTTACAAAAAAAAAAACAATTTACTGTTTAAATACAAAATTTAAATTTTCGACTTCAGTTAACGTAACATTAAATTTGAACTATAAGAAAAGATTTGAAAATGGTTCTTTAAAATATCGTTCTTTGTGCTTGAAGCATATAATTCTGTTTACCTGTGGTCAGATGAGCCGGGAACATCTGAAATCCCCGCTGAGCGCGATAAAACTCGCCACTTGGCAGCTCATTAAGAAGGGAAGCCAACGGTAAACAGCACTTCCACACACATTAATTTCAGTGCCATAAACACAGACAAGGACAGAAAATCTTGGACAGCATTCGTAAGATACATTTGTATGTCACAAGTATCTATGACAAACTATGAATGAGTCTCTTTGTATTTTATGTGTTTGGAGAGAAGCTGTCGCTGCCGCAGCCGTAGCCGCAGCAAAAAACAACAAGTGAAAAGCACAAAGGCAACAGTTGCCGCCGCATTAGGTAATGTGATCTACGCAGACAGCCAGCAGCAACATCATCTTGGGATGTTCATAGCTGTATGTGTATCTTGCTATGTTTATCACATACGTGTGTGTGTGTGTGCGTGTGTGTGCGTGTGTATGTGTTGCTATGCAAATCTGCATATCGAATGCATAGCTTTGTTTTGCGGCTTCCAGATAAAGTGTGTGTGTGTGTGTGTGTGTACATCTGCGAGTATGTTATGTATCTACACCACCCAAAAGTGCGTGCTGCTGTTGCTGTTGCTGTTGCTGCTGGGAGCGCAAAAGTTGCAACTGACAATCAGCAGCTCAGTGGACTGTGATTGCAGTTGCAGTTGCAGTTGCTGCTGTCGTAACGGAACATCGCCATTGCCTACAGCGCATTTGCATGTCATTATAAAAGATTCTTTCTATTTGCGCGTTAAATTCTTCATAATGATATTAAGTATTTGAGGGACTAATGTGCGCATATTCATTTCACAGGGAATAGAAAAATGTTCTAAGTATAGCTGGGAGCTAATTAAACCAACTCTCAACGAGGCGCGCTACAAAACTGTAACATGCCAAAGTTGTTAAAGCCGACGAACCGAAAATTGCTGACTGAGACAGAGATCGAGGACCCAAGACCGAAGTCAGAAGACAGAAGACAACCTCAACTGCCTGTGGCTGGCAATTGTTTTGCGCAACGACGCGGAACGCAAATTAAAGTGACTTTGAAGTGGCATCCCGGTTACTGGGTGCAGGGTAGAGGGTACTTGGGTGCTCGGTGCTGGAGCTGTCAACTTGTTTCAATCTACATGTCAACCAGTTGAATAGTTCAAAGGGTATCACTTTAAGCACTTTAGACTCTATCTATCAAGCACGTTCAAAGCAAACATCCTAAGCTGAATTTCTCTTTTTGCAGACTTGCAGATACAAAGTAGACCCACATTACAATTGGAACATGGACTCCGGAAGTGTGGTTAGCGAACCGATTTCCGCGCATCATCACGCCTTTGCCAAGCAGAAATCGGCGCCACCCAGTTTTAGTTGTGTAAACATATTATGGCCATATAATCATAAATAGTGCGCCCTATTGTCTACATTCGATTATATAAGCGCGCAAGTAAGTTGCAACTAATTAGTTTCATACACGCACAGACATACTTAATAAACCACATAAAGCAATGCATATCAGCATCACATACTTTACATAATTTCACGCTAGAAAGTTGTCGAAAATGAAATTCGCAAGAGACTGAACAAACTACGAGTACAATCCCAACATGCAACATGCGGCTACAAGCAAAAAATTGAAATGAGCAACTTAATAACGCGTTGAATATAGCCAAAAAGTACTAGTAATTTACAGCTATTAATTGTTAATGCAGCGTAATGCATTTTTAAGCAACACTTTCTATAGCTATATAGCTGATTCCAACGAATCTTGCAACATACTCCGAGTGACCAATTCACTAAGTACTCGAAAAGATAAAAAGCTTAAAAATGTTAAACCTAACAAATTTCAAAACCGATTCCCATAAAATGTTTCTATAGGGTTTTATTTTGTCATACAGCATAATGAACTGTGTATATACTGTCCCAGTCATTAATATCAAAAATATCTTTTATCTAATTAGTTCGATACAACAAATAATAATATAATAAAATATGTATGACTAACACATTGTTTATTCAATAGCTTAAACTAATTCGTTTAGCAACATCTAAAATTTGCTTTATCATGATGCATAACCTACTATTCTATTGAGTACTGTATGTTAACCTGTCTCTATACTGAAAAAATAGCTTTGACATTGTATCTAAAACCGGCTGTGAAATGTATCTTTACATCGTATCTCTGTTGTTGGTATTTGTATTTTAACAGAACAATGCAGCAAGCAGTAAACAGCAGTGAAAAGCAGGGCAAACAGATTAAGCAGTAAAATGGGCAAAATGTTATCGTTAACATTACAGTTAATCGCCGAATAAATAAAATATTTCACAAGTTTACAAATTAGAATTAAAAATTATATAATGAAAACTGAAATCAGTGTAAAAACAACAGAGTACCAAAAAAGTAAATGAGATGGAAATTTATATTACAAGTGCGATGTCGAATTTAGTCTGAGCGATTTTTGAGACTGTAATAAAAACAATTCACTCGTAAGTTGCCCACAATCTATGAAACCTAACGTATATTAACAATCAATAACGAGGCTATTTCCGACGAAAATAAAAACATATTGTTGACTTTCTATATATGCCATAAATACGAATAGTTGCTTCGCAAATTGGTAAAAAAAAAAACCTAATAAATAAATGGTTGGGCAGTCATCCACAGCACTAAAAATAACAGATGTAAAAACTCTTCTATTGAAAGACTTTCTCTCGCTAGCGAAAATATTGAAAGCAAGAGTAATTTACGAGTATTTTTAGATGCTTAGCACTGATGAGGGCTGTTAAATGGGCGGCAGACTATTAATAATACACTATTAAAAATATTAAGTAATACTCACAAATTAACATGAATATTAATTTGTACATAGGAATGCACTTTTATGTACATATATTTTTTAAATTTGAATCTAATGCAGATTCCAATGCTGAGCGAATATAAATATTAAATAAATCATTGTGTGTGCGATAATGCACGTTTCCCAACTTATCACCCCGTATATAAATTCACACCCTTTGCTTGCGGCAAGGTAACTAAATATATCCTAATGTCAAATACGGTCAATTAATTTTTTCCACAAAATTACATCAAATATTCAACAGCTCGACATTAACAAAATGTGGTTCAAAGTTGCAACTGTTGAGACATTTTTGTAAAGTAAAAAAATTTTAATGGCTCAACAAAAAGTAAAAAAAAAAGGACCATCGCACCAGGAAGTTCTCACGTTCAAGCTGGACAATGTCCGGTCCTTAAAAGTATTTCCAAAAAAATTGCCTAACAACTTCCGTGTAGCTACATGTCCGGAATATTACAAGATAAGGGGTTAATAACTGGGCGAACTGGAACTGCCTATTTATGCGCCTAGAGGGTGCTTCGGTGCGTCGCGACGTTTCAATGCATTCGGTGGTTGTTCTTTGAGTGCATTTGCGAGTCGATGTAACGGTCGCTGTCGGCTTCGGGCTTGCTTGCCTGCTTGCTGTCGCCGGGCACGTACTCAAACCCGAAAGCTTTTCCTACGTCACTAGCAACAGCAACAGGTTGGCAAGCTTTATACTAGCATACGTAAAAGCTTAATAGCGCTTGGCAAAGCTTTTTCAGTTGACGAAAAGGCGTACGCGAGCCAACAGCTGTTTGTTGTTGCGACAGCTTTTTCACTTGTCGTGCAATTCGTTTGTAAATCGTCCAATTGAAATAGAAATGTTTGTAAACGAATACTTGTTAGCTGTTTTCTGAAAGTGATACTGTACTGTGCAACCGAGAGATTGAAAGATAAAGTTACAAATATAATACATACATATAATCTATATACACATGCAGTGCGAGCAGCAATTCAATGGAATCTTAGAGCTAATTAAAACCTCAGTATAAACAAACATTTCGAAAATTTCTTTATACAATTTAATACACATGTGCTAATCTACACACATAACAGAAATATAAGCGCGACCGGCATAACAACAAAAAGCAAGCAAAAGCTTAAAGCTTAAGTCAGCTTAACGCACAGATAATTGATTGTAATCAGCACCCAACGCACACACCAAAGTCCAGCTCCACTGCAATGAGAATCGCGGGCGGCCTCAGTTTGTTTTCAGCTTTCGTTCGGCTACCTTCGCTGATCCGATCGAGCGCAGCGGTACCGCTACCTGTTTCTGTTAAAGCCAAAAGCTTCTGCCAATCCGCTGCAATGAGTCTGCCGGAGCGAAAGCCATTCACGCCAGATTTCTTCTTCCGGCAAGTGCGTAACTGTGTTCTCAGGATCACTTTGCGATTCAATTGTGTGATGCATTAATGTATTCCCAAAACAGCTGTTCGACACGGAGAGTAGCACGTACAGCTACCTGCTGGCGGACGTCAGCTCCGGGGAAGCTGTCATCATCGATCCTGTGCTGGAGCAAGCCAAGCGGGACGCGCAGCTCGTAAAAGACCTCGGCTTCAAGTTGAAATATGCCAGTAAGTGAGTGGGGGGGTGAAAGAGGAGAGTGTCTTACCACAAACGCCTTCGATTTCTTCAGTTAACACGCACATGCACGCGGATCACATAACGGGAAGCGGCTGGTTGCGGCAGCTGACGGGCTGCCAGTCGATCATCGCAGCGGCGAGTGGCGCCAAGGCGGATAAGCACATAGCAGAGGGCGATCGCATCGAGTTCGGACGCCACGCGATCGATGCACTGGCCACGCCTGGCCACACCAACGGCTGCATGAGCTACGTGATCAAGGAGCAGGGCTGCGTCTTCACCGGCGACACGCTGCTGATCCGCGGCTGCGGACGCACCGACTTCCAAGAGGGCAGCCCGAAGAGCCTTTACGAGAATGTGCACGCGAAGATTTTTAGCCTGCCGGAGAACTATCGCATCTACCCGGCACACGACTACAAGTGAGTTGGCAACTGCAATGTGGATTTGCCAGCCGGA
>SCDS01001334.1:0-11970 GCA_004149465.1 Drosophila nigromelanica | reverse complement strand
ACAGACAGACGGACATGGCTAAATCGACTCGGCTAGTGATGCTGATCAAGAATATATATACTTTATGGGGTCGGAGATGCTTCCTTCTACCTGTTACATACATTTGGACAAAACCATTATACCCTTTTTTACCCATTTTCAATGGGTTCAGGGTATAAAAAAGCAAAGCTATTATAAACTGATATAGTCATAATTATATTTAATTTTACTTTCGTAACATAGCAGGCAGCTATTGAAAGCCACTCCAGCCAGAAGTAATACAAAATATTTTTCACAACTAATTTTTATGGTGATGACCCAAAAGTCGTGTTTAAAAAATTGTACATTTTATTTTAAAATTGCTTCATTATTATTATTATTATTATTATTATTATATTAATTTTTTTTTAAATATATGTAGTTAAATTACCTTATGTATTTAATAAGAAATATTGATATTATTAATAAGTAAATACACTGACTAGTTCAATCATTTAAAATAAAGTAGAAGCAATTGTATAAACTAAAATTAATAAAATTCTGCGTTACAAATGGTTTACATATTAATGGGTAATTATTTGTGTTTTTCATTACAAATATTTGGGTTTTCACCGGAGGTAATGGTTTGCATTGTTGGTCTCGTTTTATAATATTACCGTTGGGATTGGTTGACTCTTTTTTAATTTTCTTTAAAACATAACTAACGATATTAAGGATATTAGCTTTAAAATGGCTTAAAACATGTACCTACAAATTTGTGTGTCGTGTATTGTGGTGCATTTTCTGTGAAATGACATATGTATAAGCGTTTACACGCAAGGTTATTTTTTTTAATTTTGCATTTAAGTTTATTCGACTTGGTGCTAAAGTATATAAATAAACTCAAGACAAAAATTTGGTTCCGGCCACAGAACTAAGCTCCGATTATCAATGCTAAGTGAATGTTGCTAACTTGACGCACTTAGAATTTGGGTTGCTTAAAATGAACCGACAAATTTGAGGCACATTTAACATTACGTGTCAAAATGGAGAGAAATTGGGTTTTGTGTTATGTGGCAATTATATTTTTCATCTTAAATTCGACAAAAGCTGAAATAATTAATAAGAACGTGGAAAGAAATTTGGATTTAACTTCCCAGCTCGTCAAGACTACGTATAAAATATTAGTTGAAGACACAGCCGGCAAACCTATAAAGGATTATGAATTTGTTGTAAAAGAACCAAACTTATCTTACATATCTGTCAAAGATGGATTAAATAACAAACTTGAAATTGAAGATAAACAAGAATACGCCACCAATCTGTTAAAATTTAAATTTTCTTTTACCACCATTTTGCCTCAACAAACTTTACTTATAGAAACAGTTTCCTCGAAAAATATAATACCTTATCCATCAGAAATAAAGCAAAATGATAAACAATTAGTTAAATTTGTAGGTAGTCTGTATTTTTATTCAACATACATAACAAATACACAAAAAACCAACGTTATACTGAGTTCGTCAAATATACTATCACATACCCAAGCAAAGCCGTTTTCAGTGTCGTCAAATAAAATTTTAATGGGACCGTATGAAACAGTCGGCAGTAAGTAATCTATTTCTCATATTCGTTAATTTTATTAAGACTAATTTGCAATATTTATTAGGATTTGCTGAAGAGGAACTTGTTATTCACTATGAAAATCAATCGCCGTTTTTGACAGTAAATACATTGGGCCGCACTATTGAAGTATCTCATTGGGGTAATATAGCCGTTAAAGAGTCAATTCAAATGACACACACTGGTGCTAAACTTAAAGGATCCTTTTCGCGATATGATTTTCAAAAAGATGGTCGGTCTGGACAATCATCTGTTAAGTCATATAAAACATATTTACCAGCATCCGCATTTGGGGTTTACTATCGAGATACCAACGGAAACATTTCTACATCAAATATGAATTTAATGAGAAACTCTGTTGATCTTGATTTACGACCAAGATTTCCTTTATTTGGTGGATGGAAAACGCAATACATACTTGGGTACAATGTACCCTCTTACGAATATTTGTACAGCTCGGGCAACGAATATATACTCAAGATGCACCTCATTGACCATATACACGATAATATGTCAGTCGATGAAGCCGTTGTTACAATTATATTACCAGAAGGATCATCAAATATTGAACTTGTGTCGCCATACAGCATAAAGCGACGTCAAAATGAAGTAATTCATACCTACTTGGATACTGTAGGGCGTCCTGTCGTTGTATTCTCCCAACATAATTTGGTGGAAAATCACATTTCAGATTTTACTCTGAAATACACATTTTCTAAGATATCATTGCTTCAAGAACCCCTATTAGTTATATCTTTTATTTATATTATATTTATATTTACTATTGTCCTGCTTCGGTTAGACTTTTCTATAACATCCCATTTCCATAAAGACTAGTACTATTGCCTCAAAATTTTATTAACATCTGTAAAGTACACTACAAACTAACAAGAAACAAATAAAAACCGAAATATCGAAAATGTTTAGTTCTACATTTTTTTTCTCGTTTTTACGAAGTGAAAAGGGTATATTGGTTTTGTGCAATATCCGTCTTGCTGTCAGTATGAACGCAAGTTTTTTTAGCCGCTACTTAATTTTGGATATATACTCGTGTTTACCCGCGTCAGATAAAGTGTTAAGGATTTTGCGGATTTTGGATTTTTCGCGAATATAAAGTCAACACTTTTAAAGCTAGTCACCAAACTTGGTATGTATATAGGTATGTATAAGTATATGACCTCCCCAAAAGATTTAAACTTTGATATCCCGGCCACGCCCACTAGAACGCCCCCAGCGCGCCCTGTAAAATCGAATATGCCTATATCTCCCATATTTTTTGAGCTAGAGTCACCAAATTGTACATATATATTGCAGAAAGGCTCCCCCAAATATCAGGCAAATTTATCACGCTTACACATACATACACGTTCATTTTTGACTTTCAGAACTCCACATATTTTCGCAATGTATTCTGAACTGGATGACACAATAATTGGATCCGTGCCAATAGCTAATTCCGCAACAGCTAAATAGTTGCCCAGGAATTCAAACACTGCTGTCAACCGTGTGGCTGTAAAAGTTCCTCCATTCTGGTCCGAGCGTCCCAAAATTTAGTTTGCACAGATCAAATCACAATTTTGCATTGCAGGAATCACTGCCGATCAGAAGAAGTTTCACACAGTTGTGGTCCACAACGATCATCGAACCGCCACAGAGCGCATGGGGCTCGCCGATTCGATTCGTTGTAAGTCCAAACAAAGTGCGTATATGCTTGGATGCAAGAAAACTCAATGAGGCAACCAAGAAAGATGCATATCCCTTGCAGGAAATAAATGGCATCTTTGCAAGTCTCCCAAAGGCCAATATCATATCCAAACTGGATCTGAAATACACTTATTGGCAGATTGCACTGACTGACGAGGCAAAGCCATTGGCCGCTTTTACCGTACCGGGAAAGCCTCTTTATCAATTTACTGGTATGCCTTTCAGCCTATATAACGGGCCGTTTACAATTTGCCGCCTAATGAATGAGCTTATTCTTCCCGGATGGCGCTACGGTCTATTTGGCTATCTTGATGCAAAGAATCTGAAAACTTTAAAACGCATTTGGCAGTGCTTGTCCGAATTGCTGAGAAATTTAGAGAAGCAAATTTGACTCTGCACGTCAGTAAGAGCCAATTTTGTGTCACAGGTTAAGTGCTTGAGCTATGGGATCGGTCAGGGTGGAATT
Source organism: Drosophila nigromelanica (assembly GCA_004149465.1). Lineage (NCBI taxonomy): Eukaryota > Metazoa > Arthropoda > Insecta > Diptera > Drosophilidae > Drosophila > Drosophila nigromelanica. The sequence continues at coordinate 8,219 of SCDS01001334.1, read as the reverse complement.
TTTACAGATCCAGAAAAGAGACCGTGTTATCTTGAGTTTCAAGATTTTAAAGTAACCGCTCACTCAAGTTTAGTTGTGGTGGTTTGTAGTGGCTTGTGAGAGAACAAAACGTCTCGGGAAGACTAGCTCGTTGGAAATTTCGTTTGCACGGTTTGAAATTTCAAGTTTCTCATCGCAAAGGCAAGGACCATATTGTTCCTGATGCTTTGTGCCGTATATGTGAAAATAAAATCGACAGCTATGCATTGACAGGTACAAAAATTGACTTGGAGTCTCCAGCTTTTTTGGAGACGGATTATATAGATTTAAAAACAGGAGTAGAAACTAATGTAAAAAAAATCCAGATTCAAAGGTAAGCGGTAAATATGTTTATATTCGCACCGAGCATCCGTCAGGTAACATTTCGCAAGAAGCAGACAGCTGGAAATTGTAGGCCCCCGAATCGCTTCGTGACGCACACCGAGGAGTGCAGAAAACCATCAAACTTCCGACAATATGTGCGTGCTTGCGATATATGCAAAATGACTAAAGCCCCGAACACAATCTTGCGTCCGTCAATGGGTGCCCAGAGTATATCGCTTAGACCTTTTCAAAGGCTCTATGTAGACCTCTTAGGACCTTTATCCGCGGAGTAAGAGTGGATTACTTATTGTTCTCGACCAATTTAGTAGATATCATTGAGTCTGCCCAATCAAAAAATTGACAATGACGGCCATTAATTCGTTTTTGTACGAACGCATGCCTCCCGAATTTGGAGTGTCAGAGTTACTCGTGAGTGATAATTGATCGCAGTTTAAGTCCAATAAATTCAAGGTCATGTTGCCCAAATTTGGCAACCGTCATCAAACAACAACTCTATACGCTCCACAAAGCAACGCTGCAGAACGAATAAGCCGTATCTTGTTGGCAGTTCGTATCTGCAAGAGGATCACACCGAGTGGAATCTCCATTTGCCCAGAATTTCTTCGCTATTAGGGTTATCGCTGCATCAATCAATTGGTTGCTTACCCTACAAAGAGTTCTTTGGGTTTAGCATAATAAGCCACGGATCAGACTTTCAGTTATTGAAAAATGTATCTTTGATCAATGAATCGGTTTGATTAGGCAGAACAGAAATACTATTAATTAGGCAAAATATCAAAGAAAACAGTCGTCTAGCGTACGAAAGAAATGCCGAACAATATAATCTCAGCTTAACCAGCTTCTTATCGTGAAGGTCAAGAGATGTTTAAGCGGAATTTTGATTTGAGTAATGTAAAGAATAACTACAATAAGAAATTAGGTCACCAGTTCTCCAAGTGCAGAGTTAAAAGAAAATTGGGCTTTTTATTTTTTGGAGACATTGGCAGAACGAGAAATTGGAACCTTTCACGCGAAGGATATACGAAGCTAATTCCAGCTAATTGTTACTGTGGTTACTATTCAGATTATCTGTGTTTGTAATGGTCGCATATACAACCCATTATTGGCTTATAGAAATTTTAGTAGTCTTAATTTAAAATTAAGTATTTTTGCGCATTACGAATATCGTAATATCGTTTACTAATAAGTAAAGTTCTAAAGCCCAATCGATATCCGCTTATTGCAACTAAGCATACCATTGACATTTACTCTCTAAGTGACAGATAAATACAGGAGTAGAAGAAGGACTGCACAGTTTTCGTCGCTCTTTTTCTTTTGAACAACGAGACGGATCGGACGTAGTTGATTGCCCAACCAGTTCACCTTAAAGAAAGGGAGACCTTGTGGTTTTAATCCACTAGATTATAAATATCGGAAAAACAAAAAATGTTCTTCGTCAACTCCAATGTGGGTTTTAAATCTTTATCTAAGAAGGTAAATCTTGATGGATTTTTTTAAATTTTTAAGCCGTTATATAATTTTCTGTTCTTGAATAATTGTCAGGCGGCTATTAAATCCTTTGCCGTAATTGTCGGCCTTTATTCCAATTAAGTCCACATGCTAACCATGAAGTGTGTAGAAATAAAAATCTTTGGAAACCCCAACGCGTAAAAAGTCATGTACAAATTTCAAATTTTTTACGTGCCATGGGAGTGTGAATGATTGATTGCTTTTCTTTTCGAGTATTAACTCATAAGAAGGTAGTCGTTTCAGGGGGTAATGTAAGGTAATGACGAACAGTGGTGTCAGCAAAAACTCTCCACAACGAATGAGCTAGGAATTAATGAAATTAAAGTCTCATAGATAATCCGTATTCCCTGTTTGGTCTCTTTGTTTAGTTCCGAATACCTAAATTAAACATTTTCTTTATTTTTTTGATTTTGTTTGTTTGGCGCCAAGCCTTAAGTAATAACTGTTGTCGCTATTGACTTTGCTGTTTTCCTCGCTTCCGTTGTAGTTATTCCATGGTTGCTCTGATTGCATGTGCATGCAGTTTTGTTCAACTTCGTTTTTAACTGCTCCTTTCTTAAACGCGTATGTCCTTAGACGCGATGTAAAAGCGTATTGTTGATACTAACCCCCTTCAGCATTTGTAGTGGTGGGAGCGTGGCAAACCGATAACACCTAAAATTGCATATCGATAAAGTCCACAATTTTAAAGCTAAAGGCAACAAACTTGGTGGATAGCTGACGACCTCCAAAAAAGATTGCCACCTTGGTATGCCGGCCACGCGCACTATAACGTCCCCCAGTGCCCCCGCCCTACAAAATCGGATATGCCTATATCTCCCATAGTTTTTGAGCTAGAGACACCAAATTGCATATATATTGCAAGAATGCTCCCCCAAACATCACAAAAAAAATTTGTTGGACACACCCCCTCCCGCCCCCATAATTGCGAAAACCGATATACCTGAAAGCTCGAATCGATAAGTGTTGCATATTTGCACAATTTTAAAGCTAGAATCACCAAATTTGGTATGTAAATAGCTGGTGACCTCCGCTAAAGATTGCGACCTTGCCACGTCCAATATAACGCCCCCTAGCGCCTCCGCCCTAAAAAATCGGATATTTCTATAACTCCCACAATTTTTTAGCTAGAGTCACCAACTTTGTGATATATTTTGCTGGAATGCTCCTCCAAACATCACAGAAAAAATGTTGGCCACGCCCCATTTCGCCCCCGTATGCGGAAAATCCAATATATATGACTGCTTCAATCGATAACACAATTTTTAAGATAGAGGCACCAAATTTGATATGTAGATAGCTGGTGACCTCTCCCACAGATTTTCCCCCCTTGATATCCTGGCCACGCCCACTAGATAATTTTAATAATATTGTATTTTGATTGCCGTAAAAATATCTATTGGCTTCCCTTTTACTGCAGAATGTGTTGATTGATTATATATTATTATATATTATATATAGATGTATTGCTATGAAGATTTTTTTTTATACATCCCATAATTTCGGTTATTGTTGAATGAAATCTTTCAATTTGTCCGTTGCTAGTAGATGTATATTGGGACATTTAGCAGATCTTGCAGCAGAAAGTTAATGGATGATGCGCTCAAAGCATTTTCATTATCTGTGACAATAAATTTCGGCAAACCGAATGATACCCAGATTTTCTGTAATGAGTGTTTTAAATCTTCAGCCGCCTATGACTTAAGTATTTTATTTTGAGTGTATTTCAAAAACTTTTCTATGGCAGTGAGAGCTAAGATCGTTTGCGTTACGAGAAAAATCATAGATGATCTGACCTGGAAAGTAGGGGATTGGTGTCGTTTGGATTTCTCCACACGGTTGTCGTCTATCGTATTTAATTACCTTCCATGTTACACAAAAGCATGCAAGTGCTTCTATTTTTATACCCTGAACTAATTGAAAATGAGTAAAAAATAAAATAAGGGTTTTGTGCAAATATATGTCATAGGCAGCAAGAAGCATAAAGTATGTATATTCTTGATCATCATCACTATACATTTCAATGCTCTTAAGTTCTGAAAACTAACGATCATACATATAGTTCAGAAGAATACAATGATTTAGTTTCTATAGTGGGGCAATCGCAGCTACCTAGTAAAGTGCGTGCGGCGTGCATTTGTGTGTGTGAATTTGCGTATGTATGTATGAATGCGAACGGGTTGAAATGTTTTTAACGACAGATCGCAGGTTTCAGGGTATCTCCTAGTTGGGCGGCCCCGTATAGAGCCTTCCCACCTCAAGACACTGCACTTACCTTGGAGTAAAAGGGTAATACCTAGTGCCACTTGCACGTTTACCACCCAGGGAACGCATGTCCAGCTTAGACAATGGTACGGTATCCTCCTACAGCTTCGGTAAGTCAGAGGCACCGCTGCACATGGAAGTAAGGAAGGAAGCAACTAGGGATATCAGCCCGTCGGTGGGAAGCGTGACTGCAACCATCTCTGCGTGCTGAAGGTTCCAAAACCTCTAATAAGGCTGTGCCCAAAAAGATGAACGAGGGTTTGAAACCAAAAGCCCAATACAAGGCCACTCTTTCTAAGAAGAGGAGCAAGCTGCTGTGGGCCGATTAAGAGCTCAAAGCGAAAGCTGTCAGGCAATCTACGAGAGGCAACAACCCCAATAAGATCGAGGATCATCTGACCGCCAAGCGCCAGCGCTCCTTAGAAACCACCAAGGCGGATGTGCCCGCGAGTAAGCGGCCTCGCCACACGAAAAAGCCGAGCAAAGAATCGATCAGTGAAGTGGCCAAAAGACATCTAGTCGAGGCACTACTCAACCAGAACGCCCAAACGGCTAAATGACGTGGAAGGCAGTAGAGGTAAAACTAATATAAGCGTTCATACAGAGGATGGAGACGTCAGATGCTGCACCAACTACCTTTGATGGTGCAGGTTGGCTTAACGGAGTAAAATCCTGAGCTGCCCTTATCCTGGGGTGAGTTACGGAGACGGTAGCTGACATGATCGTCCCTTAGGAAGGTGCCAAGCTGGAGGTAGTGGACAAAACGATGATTCCGTCCGTACTAAAAGTACGGTCGTTCCAAAGGAACATGGCGCTTAAGCTCCTATAATGGCAGAGTCCGAATGTGACAACCGCTGATTGGTAAGTGATCCATGTAGTTAAGCCCGACATGAAGGGACTGCAATTGGTCCTGCAGATTAGCAGAGTGACCGAGGACATGCTATACCCGAGATTCGGGAAGATAGTGTCGGGAGTAGCTAATGTGTACTTACGAATCAAGAAACTCCACCCAGAAGACCATAATAAGAACACACTCAACGCTGGAGAAGTGGAGCAAGACCTTGGCGTGCAATCCGTTGTAGAGGCGGTACAAGGTCTGGAGCTGGAGGTAGCTGCCGAGGAAGTAGCACCCAACGAGTAAGAGGATGGTGACACGATGATAGTAGTCGAACCATCGGTGATGGAGGAACAAATTAGCCATGGAGATGAATGTGCTCCAGATAGCGTCAGCGGAGCTCCTAATAGCCCTGTTTAGTTCATGAACCTTGGTTGGCAGCGGGTAACCAGGTCTTCGGACTAAAGTTGCCCAACTACAACATGTTCCACATGACAGTAAGTAGGACTAGGACACCCATCCATGTGAAGAAAGGCATCTATGCTTATTTATTATCTAAAGATAACCTGAGGGTCCTGGCATGGAAATTAAACAAGGATGATCCGACCATCGTTGCGTCATGCTATATGGCGCACGTCAAGGAGGTACCTCAAGACGAACAGACGAGACTTGTCGAAGAGACATCACGGAAAAAGCAACCACTTAACGTTGAGACGGACGCTAACGCATATTATACAGTGTGTGGCAGTCCAGATGTCTACGACCGACGTAAGTCACTTCTAACGTTCATTTTACAATCTAGACTTAGAATCGGAAATGTCGGGGTGGTACCCACATTTGCAGGGCCCACTTCATTGAACATCTTAGACTTAACACTTCTAGCCGGGAACAGAACACAAGTAACGAAAGAAATGGGTGCTTGAGAGAACCTCATTCTCTCATTCTCCTCTTATTCTACTCTTGAGTTTGCCGGTATGATTCTTGTTACTAAGGGTAAAAGTCATCATTATCCAATTTAACTTTAACTCTAGCCGAGATATTCTTTGACGATATCTGCAAACTCGAGTAGTATTTTTATATCGGATTCGTTAAACGACATTTTAAGTGTCAGGTTTCGATAAGAACATTTATTGTCGCGTTCACTTGTTTTGAATTATTGTAATTCTACAGAAATCTGGTCCAAAAAGGATACTAATTACTCTAGTTCACTATCACTCATAAAGTTATTAGTTTAAATAAAAGTAAAAAAAATTGTTCATAAAAAATTATTTTAGAAACACCCGTATAATTTTAAAACCTTTTATTGAAATATTTTTTTTTTTGTTTGAAACACAAAAAATTTTTTTGAATGCTCACTTTCGACATCTTTCATCTCTTTTTTTTAGTGTCTGTTATTTCAGTGTATGTTTGTTTTATTTTATAATTAAAAGTGAACGTCCGTCACTATAGTTTGCGTTTTTTTCCGCAAACTGAAATCTCTGCTGCATATGTTGGTTTACGTGTTTTTCTTTTTTACAAACTTATCGCTGGTCTGGCGAGTTTTTGTTTTTTTTTTTTTGTAGAGTAGATTAGCGTTGAGCACCAATTAAACTTTAGTTAAGTAATCATTTGTGCGAATATAAAAGAAAAATGTTTGGCCACGCTCCCTCTTGCCCCCTTAATCGCAAGAACCGATATACCTGACAGCTCTAATCGATAACAAGTCTATATTTCCTTCAGTTTTAAAGCTAGAGTCGCCAAATTCGGTACGTAGATAGGTGGTGACCACTCCAAAAGAATGCGACTTTGTTATTTCGGACAAGCCTACTAGTACGATATAGGTACCAAAAATTTTGAAAGTAGAGTATTGGTCACAACCTTTAAAAATCGGTCAAAAAAAAAAAAAAATTGAGAGATACCCAGACTCTTTTCCGCGCCGGACACCGCAAAAGACGAAAATCTATATCTCCCAAAGTTATAAAGCTAGAGTCCAAATTTTGAATATAGATATCTGGATATCCCCTTTAAAGATTGAAGTTATTAATTATTTTATTTGTATTTTATTATTTTTATGATTAGAATTAAGAATATATATTCTTGATATGGATCAACAAACGAGGTGATTTAGCTATGGCCATTATAAACTACAACTATAGGTTCCCCTAAACTATATGCAGAACAAGTTTATCTTTTTTTTCGGTATTTTGCTTCCTTTCATTTATATCTATAAATATAGATTTCAAGACTTCTCAGCATATCTCGCAGACTTAAAGAGCTAGAGACACAAATCCTATAATGCGGATGAAGATTTTGAATATTTCGGATTTTGGATACCTCTCCCCAATAGCCTCAAAACAAACAAATTGTAGATAGATTTCAATGCTCTTGTTAAGTCCTGAAGATTTAATGACGATCATACTTTTAGTTTCATAATAAATTAAGAATTTAACTTCCATAGTGGGGGTCAAGCGCAGTCTCTGGGTAAAGTGCATGCGGAGTGCGTTTGTGTGTGTGTGAATTTATGTATGATGCCTTGTCTTAATAGTAAAAGTAATAGGTCGATGGAACTTCTGGACAACGCATCTGCTTTGACATTGGATACCCCATGTTCGTGATTAAACTCATCGAGGTAACGTTTACTCCTCTAGAGCTTGCAGATGTGATCTTATTTTAATTCACGGCATGATAAATGAAAATAATCAGTATACCCTTCTCAACATTGGACTTAGCGCCGGGGTATCAAGACGGTCGGGGTAACACGCGGGATCCGAAATCGGTCGAAAACATCTTGTGGGATACCCCTGGAGTACCGAAGGGACCGGAGGAAACCAGATTGGAGTGTGCTGAGCGTCGAACGGGGCATCGAGGGCACCAGAGGGGCTGGCAAGGACACCGGGAGTGCAGGAGCGCTCTAAAGCACGCACCGGAGTTTCGCCAGTCACCACGACGCCGAAGAAGAGGGAGCTTGGGGTACCCGGAAGTCCCACACAGGGTGCCGAGAACGCTCGTACACCCTGTGGGACGCCTCCGGGGCAGGACACAAATGAGGCACGGGCTTATGAACAACTACGACACAATACAGTAGGACCCTAACGCACGGACACAAATTTAACATATATATATATATATATATATATATATAATATATATATATATATATATATAAATTAACTTCCTTTTAGTCCGGTTGTGACTGAAGATTGAGATGCGAGGTGAACTATACCTCTTATTGCTGGCCTCGGGCTCAGACAATAAAACAAATTATTTA
>SCDS01001333.1:0-13380 GCA_004149465.1 Drosophila nigromelanica | reverse complement strand
ATGCTGATCAAGATTATATATACTTTATGGGGTCGGAGATGCTTCCTTCTGCCTGTTACATACATTTGCACAAAAGCATTATATTCTCTTTTACCCATTTTCAATGGGTTCAGGGTATAAGAATTCGGCCACGCGCTGTCCCCCTCGTCCCTGCAAAGGGTGAAAATTTATCAGACAGTTTTCACATAACCTTCTGTAAAGACCGAGCCGATAAATTTCCACCAAGCCGCCACCCGCACCCCTACAAATTACAAAAATAAACTGAACTTTCCAAAACAACAATAAAAATATTAAATATTTTGGATTTTGGATACAAGTTGCCCCAAAAATAAAAATAAATCAAGTGGCCGGAAAATTTTTTCTGTATCGTCTGGGTGAGCTTCCCAGAAATATATATCTCAAATTTGGTGACTATAGCTTAAAAACTGTGGAGATATAGGCATTTCCAATTTTTTAGGGCGGGGGCGTTGGGGGAAGTTCCAAAATGCAATCTTTGGGGGAGATCACCAGCTTTCTACATAACAAATTTGGTGGATCTATCTTTTAAATTATGGGAAATATTCACGTTTCATCGAAAACCCAATATACTAGTTTCAATTCGCGCGCGCGCGCGTGTGTGTGTGTATGTGTGTGTGTGTGTGTGAACGTGTCAATTTGTGCCTGCATGTATGAATGAACCGAATGTATTTGTAATGATATATCGCAGCATTTAGGGTATCTCCTAGTCGGGTGCTCCCGACTGGAGCCTTCGCACTCGTGTGTGTAAAAATCAGAAAAGCAAAAATATTCGCAAAAAGTATCAGCAGAATCAATTGACTCTTCTTATGGCCACTTGTTCAGTCGTCCTTCACCGGTGGCCGTATCTGTCTTACGCCATGCAGACACGAACATTAGCGATGTACGAGTACGTGTGAGTTATATGAGCATAATTTCTATACTTTGCGATGAAGCTTGTGTGTACTCCCCACTTCAAATACAATCGAAAAGCCGATTTACTTTGTACAAGTCGAGTGTCTCAGGAAAAAATGTTTGCTTTTTGGTTTTCAGCGAAAAATGGAAGAAGAGCACGGCTTACCAAGTCGCTCCCGGTGCCGAAAAACAAACGGAAGTTGTTGCAGGCAAACAGGCCCAGACAGCCAAGCATCCATGCATAAGAAACGACAACAGCTACGGCTTTGACGGCAAAAAGAGTGCCAGGCAACAGGAACTAAGAGCTTGGCAAGACGGTTGAGAATGTGAATGCTCCGTTCGCGAATTGCAAGCGCCTCACGACTCACTCTAGGGCCACATCACAATACACACACTGTTTCAGGAGATTTCACATCATTTATTGTTCAAAGTCTCTTTGAAAAGCATCAGCTTCCCACTTGACTGGCTGACAATAATCTCTGTTGTTTCGTCGACATCGGCATTGCGAATGTAATTATTGTTGTTGTTATTGTTACTGTCGGTTTGAAAGTCTACGTCCAACTGTTCGAGTACCACTGTACTAAGGGGGTTGCTTTGTTGAGCGATTGACAGTGTTTTAATGGTGGCGATTACAATGATTCTTGCTGTTTACTTGGCTCGCATAGAAAACAATTAGCCCTGCTGAGTGACTACGTTAGGCGATATGAACGAGAGCTTAAGAGGGGATGTCACTCGGCTTATTGTCCTCTGGTCTCGAAATTATTGAGTACCACTTAGCAGTCCAATTAGGTTCAAGCAGTTATAAGTTCAAAAGTTAACAGCAATCATTAGCCATTTAAAGTGCGCGGTATCGTTTAAAAATATTCTGAACGCATTCTCAATGTCACCGAAAACAAATCAGCAAGCAAGTGATTTACTCTTTTTATTTAAAACCTTTTAATATCATAGCTAGAAAATATTGCAATCAGTTAAATACATACATAGATTCCGTTTAATCCTAATGTACAGAATTCATTGTTTCATTCACATAATCCTTTTAATTAGAGCATTCTGTAATCCAATTTTAATTCCTCATTAGTTGAGATTATCATCATTGTGATAGAAAGGCATTTATCAAAGCATCTAGCAATAACAGTTTGTTGTGTTCACATTCGCGTTAGAAGGCAAAGGCATTGAAGTCGCTATCTACACATTCGCCACCGCCATCGTATATCTAAGTTTCGTTTTGTTCCAGCCAGCAGACTCTCGACTCCTTTAAGCAGCCGGTCTGGGTATGAGAAATGTTGCAAAAACCCGCATTTGCGAGTATATACATACGATTGAATGCCAGGCGGTCTTAAGACGTGCGGAGCCATGATGTTCTAGTGCTGAAGGCATTTTACTAAGCCGTTGAGATTCACTGAGGTAATCCTCAACAAGAAACTCAGTAAATCCGAAAGTGTTTCTTGGATTTTATTATTTAAAGTGATTAAAAGTTATTGTTGCCGGCTGCCATTGACGTTGCCTCTGCTTTTCGACTTTTCATTCTATGAGCACACTTTGGGGGCTTTGCTAAAAAGTGATTATGTAAGCACAATAAAATCTTAGTTGTTCAGTTGGAGACTCATGCTTACATTTTTGCAATCGATTCATTTATTTCTTGGCTTCCCGGGAATGGGGTCTTTGAGGAATCTTTGAAATTTTAAATTCATTTCAGGATGTTAAGCCCAAGTCTATAAAACAGAATGTTCATGAGCAACGAAAATCTGTCCAACGATTTTTATAATTTAGAATTAATATATAAAAGTTGAATATCGTTCGTCAAAATATTTGACATCAGAAGATTTGGTGATTTTTTTTTCGTCTATTTTTGATTGATATATGACATATTTATGATTTTAATTTTTAATAATTACTTTGTCAAAATGTGTTTAGTTTTGATATTTATACATTATTACCATGATCAACAGTCAATTCCATATGACTTGGCTAATAAATAGGTGACCATATATCTAATCATCTAAAATTGTGGGAGATGTAGGCGTTCGCGATTTGCCTACATCTCCCACAGTTTTTGAGCTAGAGTCACCCACCAAATATATATATTGCAGGAATGCTCCCCCAAAAATCACAGAAACCATTTTTGGCCACACCCCCTCCCGCCCCCATAATCGCGAAAACCGATATACCTGAAAGCTCGAATCGATATGTGTTGCATATTTGAACAATTTTAAAGCTAGACTCGCCAAATCTGTTATGTAGATAGCTGGTGACCTCCCCTAAAGATTGCTACCTTGATATCCCGCCACGCCCACTAGAACGCCGCCAGCGCCCCCGCCACGCCGGAAATGGGTTTATCTCCCACAGTTTTTAAGCTAGAGTTACCTAATTCGGAAGGTACATAACTGGGCACCTCCTTCAAATATCAGTACGAAATTTCGACGACGACCGCCACCCCCACTCTCGAAATAACAATAATAATTAAGAACGTTGACGAGTATAACGCAGTTGTTAACACCCGACTACAGCGTTCTTACTTGTTAGATATTTGAAATATAAATCTAACAAGTGTGCAGAGTCTAGTCGGGGCCACCCGATTGGAAGATAACCTGAACACTGCGATCTGTCTTTACAAACATGCATGCATACATACATACACATTCACACACACACACACACACACAAATGTACGCAGCACGCACTTTACTTGGAAGCTGCATTGTCCCCACTAAAGAAACTAAATCCTTGTTTTCTCCTAAAGTAAATTAATGATCGTTATGAAATTTTCAATACTTTTTAAGAGCAATGAAGTGTATGTACAAACCAATTTGCAAGTCTGTAGTATTTGATTTGCGGTTGTTATGCTTTTATCGATATTACATACACATGCACAAAACCATTATACCCTTTTCCCCCATTTTCAATGGGTTCAGGGTATAAAACTATTTAAAGGAGGTGACCAGTAATCACTTTCATAATTTGGGGTCTTTATAAACTGTGGGAGATATAAGCTTTGGGCGATTTTATGTGTTTTATGTATATATGTATATCTAATAGCGGCGAATAGAAATAGCGTTCATACAAACAGACGAACAGCACGACGGACTTTGCACAAACCCAATATACTCTTTTCATTTCGTGAACGAGCATAAAAACTGGCAGTAACACCGACTATTCTTGCAAAAACGATTTATCCCAGATATGAGTTATACCATATACAAAATGTTCAATGGCTATGATTTACGTAATACAAAATTTTGGTTATGTTTATTGAGAACTAACTTCTGTTGCTGAATATGAATTCTGAATTTTTTGAGTATTATTTACCAAACATAGTTTTTTTATACATATTGGGCCTGATATGATAAAACCCTTTTAAAAATGAATCTTGTATCCTTTGATAATCAATGATTACTTAGAGTTATGATACACGAGGTTAGACAGATTGCACTGTACTCAGACAAATTAATATATTTCCAACACTCCTTCGCAACGCATCTTGTGTACCTTAACAAAATTCAAATTAAAAGTAAACTTACTCATGCATACCATCAGTCTACAAATTTCTTATGCTTAAATTTAGTTAGAACATCTACGATCATTTCTTCAGTTGGTACATATTTTATTTAAACAAAGTTGTTCTTAACCATTTCCCTGATATGATGATTATATCCATGTGTTTGCTATGCGCGTGAAACTTTGAGTTTTTAGCAAAGCATTGTAATCCGATTGTCGCTAAACACCTTTAATACGTGGCCAGCGCTCATTATATTTTATTTAAAAGCAATCGAATCTACGCTGCCTCTTTTGCATATGTTAAGAGTGCAACATAATCTGCCTGTTTCATGCCATGAAACTGCATGGAACGCCCAGCCACTGAAGGACTTCCTGTCCGTGCCATGGACGGGCTTTCCAGACTTCTTGTATTGCAGACTTAGCTCTACAGTACCTGTTGGATATTGCAATACTCGCTTGGTTCATGCTCGCGACGTGGATTTGACTTCTGTTGCGCCAGCTTCGTTACCGAGTGCAATATATCAGTGCAATAGTTTAGGCCAGATACATTGACGAACCTATAAATGACTGGTAATTGGTTTGGTTCGCTCCCTCGCACTTATCATCGTAGCACTTAACTTGAATTCCTGCTTCTAACGAAATAGTATTAGGCTTACAGTTATTCATATTCGCACAACAGGTTGCCTATACACTGATTATGACTTCTCCCCTTTGCGCTCAATTTCCGTTCCATGGTTGAGATTTATTTTGCACGAGATTGCCACATACATACATATGTATACAGATTTTACATTGGAAAAGTTTTACTTTTGATAAGTATTGATGTGGTTAAAAATTTAAAAAAAAAATAAAAAATTTAATTAATAATTATCAACGAAAAAAGAAGGATTCCGCGAACCGGAATCGAACCTCCGAACATCTGGCTACTGCACAACTCTTACCTACTGGAAGACTAGTACTTCCATTTGGTTTTGATGTGATAAAATTCAACTTAATCCTTGAAAAAAAAAATACCAAGAAAAACACTATACAAAATTTTGCATTTGTATGTGTGTGTGCACATGAACATAGAAATTGCTTGCGCTTCAGCCAATCAGCTGCGCTTGGCCCCCACTACGGAAAATAGGTTCTTGATTTGCTCGTAAACTAAATGTATGATCGTTGTGAAATAAGATAATAAGAGTATCAAAATGTGTGTACAAACCAATTTGGAAGACTAGTATTTTTATACCCTGTTGGTGTTTATGTGCACACACATACAAATGCAGTTTTTTGTCTAGCGTTTTTCTTGGATTTTTTTTGCATGGGTTAATATGAATTTATCACAACAAAACCTAATGAAAGTGTGGCGTAGCTGGTAAGAGTTGACAGCGTTGCCGAAGTGTAGAAGGTTCGATTCCCGTGCAAGGAATATACATATTTATTTTCGTTGATATTTGTTAATTCATTTTTTTTTATTTTAATTTATAACCACCTCCATATTCATGAAGTACCTAGAGTGTTATGTGTTATATGCTGGGTTCAGGGTATCTCCTAGTCGGGCGGTCCCGACTAGAGCAATCTCACTTTGTGGTTTTTTTGGTTTTACCGATATTTGGGGCGATTGGGGTGAGGAATACAAATTCCGAAATATTCAAAATCTGCGTATGCTTTACGCGAACATATTGTAACAAGTAACGACTCTGCCTTTTATAGTTTAGGAAATATGCTTCAAAAGTGAGTCAAAGCGACAGCTGACAGACAGAGGACAGACAGACGGACATGGCTAAATCGACTCGGCTAGTGATGCTGATGAAGAATATACATACTTTATGATGTCGGAGATGCTTCCTTCTGCCTGTTACATACATTTGCACAAAACCATTAAGTATACCCTTTTTTACCCATTTTCAATGGGTTCAGGTTATAAAAAACTAATAACATCAGTTTTTAAAATTGTCAGGAAAGTGTTTGGACAAACATTTTTAGGCTATTAATATATAAAGAAATATAACGAAAACAAATTTTTATATTTTGCACGGCCACCTTTGGCTGTGCTAACATCCTTCAATCGTCGTGGCATGAATTTATGAGGTTTTTCATGTTAAAACTCTCAGGCATATTTATCCATTCTTCTAGGATGGCAGTTTTTAAATCTGCTCGATTTTTGACCTCGTTTTTCTCTTTTTCTTTCAACATTTCCACACATTCTCGATTGGATTTATGTCTGGACTTTGGGGAGAAGTGTCCAATACTCAGAAATTGTAAGGGAGCCACATTCTCACCATGTGGGCTTTATGTTTGGGGTTATTGTCCCGGTAAAATATAGGTTTCTTGTCATTATAAAATCCGATTTTGGATGCTCTGCTTGTCAGATGTGATTGCAAAATGTCTATCCATCCATTCTACCTGCAAGGAAAGCTAAGCCTCCGACCATTTTGCTGGATATGCACACCCCACACCATGATCGAAAGTTTTACAAACTTTTTTGTCGGAAAACTGTTTCGATTTTGCAAGGCTATTAAGGGTTTCCGCCATGGGCTCGATGGGCCAAAATTGCAGTAAAGCATCAGTTTGGTTTCATCACAAAATATGATATAATTTCAAAATTCAGGTGGCTTCTCTTGATCTGTCTGGGCGAAAGACAAACGCTTTTAAATATTAATTAAGGAAATTAGAGGTTTCTTTCGTGCTACTTTTGATGTGTATTCATTGCATATAAGCACCTGACGCACTGTTTCATGAGAAACACTTATTTTCTTCAGTTGTCTGGCAATGATTCTGACCGAAGTTTTGGAAGTTTTCCTGCCACATTTCTTATTAAATTTCGCTCATCTCAGGACAGGCACTTGCTGACTTTGTGTTCAGTCTACCTTCATTTTTCACTTGGTTTAAAATTTTGTTTATCGTCTGTCTTCACAAAGAAAATATCTCCGACAGCTCCCGAATACCTTTGCTGATCTTGTAATTATAATTAACCAGCAAGGATGTTCTTTTTCTAAACATTGTTTTCACGCAGAAAAAAACTGACCAACCTTCAATATCATCAGCAAATCCAAGACAAAGCCATAGGCAGAGTGCAGAATGCAAACTTTAATTCTAACGGGATCAGGACAAAACCGAATTGCAAAAGTAGTTAAAGAGGTTCTTGACAATTTTAAAAATTCATGTTATTAGTTTTTTTTTTATTTTTAGAAGTATCGAAATCAAATCAGTTTTGTTAATTTTTTTTTTTGTATACCACTTGTAAAAACAATAAACAATCAAAATAAAATATATACAAAATCTTAACAACTTGACAAATTACTTTTTGTAATAAAAACTGAAAAACTTGACTTTTTCCCATTGTAAATACACTTTCTTGACATACTGTATATATATGGCATTAAACTATACTAATCCACGGTGTGCAGCAGACGTGACTCTAACACTATAATATCTAGAATGTGCGGCAAGCGTGCCCTATTGGCGTCATACAGCTTTCCAACTTTAATATTTCGTTAGATTGAATAATTTGCATAGTTTTTAGTTGCTTACAACTAAAAACCTGGCGCTAGTTTTAAGTTAATGATACTTATTGTTCATAAGGCATCAACGCCTTGCAAAACAATAAAAATATATAATTTAAAAAAAAACGATTGAATAATAACGAGTGAGAAGGCTCTAGTCCGGGCCGCCCGACAAGGAGATAGCCTGAACCAAAGACAATATAAATATTATGTCTTTGCCTGAACCCTGCGATCTGCCTTTATAAACATTTCAACCCGTTTTCATCCGTATGTATGAATACACAATACATACATACACAAATTAACACACACACAAATGCACGCCGCACGCAATTTATTCGGTTGACCTATTCGGCTTGACCCTACTACAGAAACTAAATCTTTGTTTTCTTCTAAACTAAATGTATGATAGTTATGATTAGGACCTATTAAGAACATTAAAATGTATATAATAATCAATTTGCAAGCCTGTAGTATTGGATTTGCGGTTTTTATGGTTTTTATCGATATTGGGGGCGATTAGGAGAGGTATCCAAAAACCGGGGGTATCAAAACCTACGTCTGCTTTACACAAACAGACAGACAGGGCTAAATCAACTTATCCTGATCAAGGATATATCTACTTTATACGGTGGGAGATGCCTTCTTCTGCCTGATGCATACATTTACCCATTTTCAATGGGTTTAGGGTATACACATTGTTGAATAATCCACAGACGAACCCATAATAACAAGTAAGAACGTTATACTCTTTCACGTTCCTAATTATTATTATTATTTTGAAAAATTTCGTATTTTGTAATTTGTGTGGTGCTGACATTTCTGGCGTGGCAGGGGCGCTGGAGGAATTATAGTGGTCGTGGCCGGGATATCAAGGTAGCAATCTTTAGGGGAGGTCACCAGCTATCTACATACCAAGTTTGGTGACTCTAGCTTTCAAATTGTGGACTTTATCGATATGCGATGTTAGGTGTTATCAGTTTGCCACGCTCCCTGTGGGCCCAAAATCCTTAACACTTTATCTGACGCGGGGAAACACAATTATATATCTAAAATTTCAAGTCTCTAGCTTCAATAGCGGCGAAAAGAATTGCGTTCTTAAGGATAGACGGACGGACACCCGGACAGCAAGACGGACATTACACAATACCAATATACTCTTTCACTTCGTGAACGAGTATAAAAACAACGCTTTCATACTGGTACGTTGGCTTATTTATACGTTTGTTGGACGTTGGACAATACATAATGTGGTACAAATTAAAATTAAATTATCCAATGACTACCAATCGTATTCAATTTTCCCTACTTAGTGACCATTGATTTCAATATCATTCAAATCGATTTAAACTTAATATGTGTATATGAGCTCTTATTAATCGGCATAGCTCTCGAAACGGAGTAACCATTAAAATTTAGTGATAGTTTTTCAATTAAATTCAATTCGCAACACAATCAGTGTTCTATTTCCTCGTTATGCCACACGGTTTTGTTGCGATGTGTTTGGCACAGTTGGGTGCCTCTTAATGCTAACCAAATATTTTTCAAATTCATCACTCGAATATTCTCGACCGTTGTCACTTCTCAGACAGTTTTTTTCAGTTTCCTTTTCTGCTATTGCTTTATAGTGTTCAAATATCTTAAATATTTCACTCCGGGCTTTCAAAAAGCGACACATTCCTCATTTTTTGTCAATAAATGTGACGAAATAGCATGCACCGCCAACCGAGCATTTATACATTGGGCCACAATTTTTAGTATGCACCAACTCTAGCAAGACTTTCTGATTTCTTCGGAAACTGTTTAACTTATATTTTCATCTAGCTCAGGTTTCACATACGTGATCTTTGAAATCAAAAGATAGCTTTCATTTTCAGCCATGTCCTCAGCCATTCTTGATAATTTTATCTTGGCTTTCAATGTTTTCATTTACATACATATGTATTTAAATTTTTTGCAAAAACACTACCTCTGGTCGCTGTGGCTGCAAGCACAAAATATGATTTTTCATTAAACTCTCTCTGTTCAAATTCTCTCTTCTCTGAATGTATATTTTCTGTTTTTTGCTGCATAGGTCGCCGCAATATGTCGATGGCGACCACATGACCTGCAACCGGTACCTTTTGCTTTTTTATACCCTGAACCCATTTAAAATGGGTAAAAAGGGTATAATGGTTTTGTGCATATGTATGTAACAAACAGGAGGCATCTCCGAAGGTCAACAGCCGAGTCAATCTATCAATGTCTGTCTGTCCGTCGGAAACTGTAAGAGCTAGAGACTTTTTGTGTATACTCGTCCATGGCAAATGTTCAAATGTTCGATAGCTCTTACTCTTTTGTTAAAATCTATAAAATCTATAAACCTCTATTTTTTTAGAAACATCAAATATATTACTGATTATTTTGTATTATTTTCACTGCCGTGCGTGTGTACGTGTTATTTTGTGTATCACAAACAAACAATTTCGGATTTTTAATATTACGTGAATTTGTGTGTGTGTGTGAAATTTTGGGTTCAGGGTATCAGGGTCCCGACTAGCACCTTCGTTCCTATTTTTGATTTCAAGTGTTATTTTAGTTTTAGGTTTTTTTGACGTCCTGATTAAGAATATGGGCATGTATGTTTGTTACAGACATTTGCTCAAATACCCTTTTAAACATTTTTAATACATATTCAACCAATTTCACGTTTATCATAGATGTAACATTAAGTCCTATTATTAACATCTATGTATCGTCTCGGACAGCTATTGACACGAACAAGTCCAACTCTACTGGATTCTACTGGGTACATCACCTTCCACAACACATGGGTCACCATTGTAAGCTTATTGACAAAGTATAAATTCCCTTTTGAAAAGCGAAATACAACAGTAAAATACTCACATTCTCGTTCAGTAACAATAGTGTCCATTAACACGCTGCCGGCCAAACAACTTCGCTATTGATGTCATAAATTAAAATTGCAATCGCAGACCATTGATGATAAATCATACGCTCGGATGAGTTTTCATCTCGCACATGAATTGTAGCTGCCGGCGACTACTTCACCCCACCCACCCAACGCTGCCCGGTGCTGATGTGACTGCTGCACGAGGAGCAGTGCGGCCACACACCAGTCAGCAGAAGCTGTGGGTGCTATACTGCGACGTGATGGGATTTTCAAAAATCCGAGCTAAATCGTTTTTGTTTGCAGCAAAGCTAACTTTGACTGCTAACTTTGTTAGAAGAGAAATTTATGTTTTATTTGGTGTCAATTTGTGGTAGAAATCATTCTCTTTATTCATAAATCGCATACAATTCGATTATTTTCGATGATTTGATTGCTTAAAATTGAATTTGTGAGATACTGAAGATATTTCAATACATGCGAGGACGTGATGATCAAACAGTGGATATGAATATACTCACCTAGTTCATACGCCACTTGAGCTAAAAGCATTCATCATTCAGTGTAGACAAATCGAGATTTAAATTTCATGTATGCAGTGCATGCACACTCATGGATAGAAGGTTAGGCTTACAACACGTCGACTGAAATACTTTCGTTGTTGTGAATAAATTAGCAAGTACGTACGTTACAGTCCGATATTAACCGATATGATACCCGTCCACAGTATAACAACATATTAAAATAGTCTATAACAGTGGTCATTTGTGTTTATTATACCCGTTCATGAAGTGAAACTAGTTGTAATGTCCGTCACGAAGTCCGTCTGTGCGCATGAACTCAACTTTTTTCTGCGCTATTGATGATAGAGACTTGAAACTTTGGATATACACTTGTAGTAATCCTCTTCAGCCAAAGTTTTAAGATTTGTATGCCTCGCCCGCTGACCTTTAACAGATAAAAGATGAATATATCCCACAATTTTATATTTAGAGTCATCAAATTTTATTTGTAGGTGGGGTCGGAGATGCTTCCTTCTGCCTGTTACATACATTTGCACAAAACCATTATACCCTGTTTTACCCATTTTCAATGGGTTCAGGGTATAAAAACATGAACGAGTATAGCGCATTCGGTAACGCCCGACTTCAGCGTTCTTACTTCTTTGGAATGGGGGTGGTGTTGCTTCTCCAAAGATTATCTCTTTTGCTTCATATACCTCATCTTCGATAGTTACGGTTGAATTATGAAACTGTATCTGGAATGTTCCTCCGAGTTCCATGTGTTTTATGACAATTTCGACCTTTTTATCGAAGTCGTTGAGCAGGATTCTTTCGCTAAGGAGTTCTTCGTAAAGCGGTACATGCTGACTGTTAATTAGCTTACAATTTCGAGCTTGGTTTTTATACCCTGAACTCATTAAAAATGGGTAAGAAGGGTATAATGCTTTTGTGCAAATGTATGTATCAGGCAGAAAAAGGCATAAACATAAGCATAAACTATATAGATTTTTAATCAGGACGAAGAGCTGAGTTGATTTGGCCGTGTCCGTCTGTCTGTCCATCTGTATGAACTCAGCGATCTCAGAAACTACAAAAGTTAGAGAGCTGATCTTGGTCTCATTCAGTTCGTATATATCATACACAGAACAAGTTTATCATTTTTTTCGATAACTTGTTCCGTTTCATTATTATCGATCAAAATCCATACCAACCTTTTGTTTTCTTACCACAACTCGGATATTAACAAAGGCAACAAATTTAGTGCGTTATGTTTGTGTAAACCAGGCGCAGATTTTGATACCTCGGGTTTTTGAATACTACAGAATATCGATAAAACCATAAATCAAATACTACAGATCTGCAAATTAGTTTGTAATTACATTTCAATGATCTTAATAAGTCCTGAATTTCATAACAATCACACCTTTAGTTTGGAAGAAAACAAGGATTTCGTTTCTAAAGTGAGTGCGGCGTGTATTTGTGTGTATGTATGAATTTGTTTATTTAGACAGATCGCAGGGTTTAGGGTATCTACTAGTCGGGCGGTCCCGACTAGAGCCTTCTCACTTTGTTAAAAGTGGAGTTATACAATTATCGTTACTTAGATCTATTAGGTTATTTATTTTACAAATCGTCTTATCATTATGGAATTCGCAAGAATATTTTATTACATATAAATATTATTTGGTCATATTTACAATATTCTGATTACCGAATGGGCTTTAATAACATCGCAGTAAAAACTTCGCTCGCAATTAATAGTATATAAATTATGTAGAACATGCTTCTGCCATTTCTTGCTAATTTGAGTGAATTCTAGCAATTCTTCTGCATTTAAAAAGATTACTTTTTCTTTTTCTAGAATTTTTTATATTCAGCTAATATTATTTGTATTGGTCTTTGCCCAATCTATAGCATGAATAAAATTTGTTTGTTTAACAAGTCATATTTAACAATTGAGATTACCATAGCCTAACGTTTCCTTGCAATTTTTTTGTACCCTGAACCCATTGAAAATGGGTAAAAAGGGTATAATGGTTTTGTGCAAATGTATGTAACAGGCAGAAGGAAGCATCTCCGACCCCATAAAGTATAT
>SCDS01001332.1:0-31955 GCA_004149465.1 Drosophila nigromelanica | reverse complement strand
TACTTGATTAACTAAGGGTCTATAACTACAACTGAGTTTTAGAAATCTACCCCATATCTGTTCCTTTTTATATACGCTCACATCGACAGACGGGAGTACCTGTGACTTGTTTATGATGTTTATGATGCCGACTGTGAGAATCGACATAATCGTAAGGAGTACATGGTAAATGGAGAAATCACATATATAAACTATAATTTTAAATAAATAGTTTTGATTTTGGGATTATATACATGTGTAATATTCCATCATGTTTTGATTGTAACGATACGCCGTTGAGAGATCCATTTTTATAGTGCTGTTGTTAATCGCTCACGGCTTACGACAAGATGTATCCCAAGAATTCAGGAATACAGAGACACTGAATACACACTAGATACACAGGCATCCACAATATCCGAGGTAGCGACACAATTACAACTTAGATAATTGACAATCTGCAAATTTGGATAGGCACGCACGCGGAAGAAAAATGAGCGACATAGGTGATACTAATTAGGATAACGATATCGTTCGCGTCGAGCCGAGGGCGAAATTAAGACTAGCAGTATACCGACAACGTCACCGTGACAGAATAACGATACCAGAATTAGCATACACATCGGCATTCAACTGATACCGATTTTCACGATCCGCGACTCCGGATAGTGTCGAGGCGTTTGGTGCTATGTCGGTGTCTATTCTTGTTCATGGCATTCATGTATACGTGAACCAAGCCAATTTCCTTCTTCTATATATATATACATTTTTTTTTGTTTGTTGTTATTTTTTTTCAAATATTTTCGACGTCGTCATCGTTGCCGTTGTTTTACTTATTATAAATTGTGTTTTTTGTTTCGTTTTCAGTGCCGTGAAATATTTCTAGCCATTTTTTCCGGACTGTTTGCTTTTGGTCGCTGAGATCCTGCGCACGTTTTGTTTCTTATCTGTGTCTGTGCGTGTGATTTGTACGTGTGTGTGTGTGTTTGTCTGTGTACGTGCGTCTGCGAGTCTAGCTCGTGTGTGCGTGTGCTGAGCGTGTCCTTGGTCCTTGTTTCGCCACCGCACCGCCCAACCACATCGGCTTGCGCATACTTCACGACTGCCCGACTCCGACTCACTGCAGCGAGCCAATGAAGACGAACCAAACACCGAGAGACAGCCACAGCGGAGCGTCATTTGCTTTCTATTCCCGAGCTGTACTGCATACTGAGTACTGCGGACTGTTGCCGCTGCTGGTGATGCTACGCTCGTTCGCAATGATGAAGTTGGTTTGAGGTGGGTAGAAAGGAGTCGCAGTTGTGGCGGTGTTGTTGTGGGCAGTTGGTTTCGCCTTCTTTTGGATTGGTGCTAAATGTTTAAGCCCACGGCTTACGGTCAGACACAGTGTGTGTGCGTGTGTGTGTATAAGTGTTCGTATAAGTGTTTACAGCAGAAGGCTCGTGTGTCGTCTCTTTTGATTTTAATATCTTACTTGCCCAGAATTCAGATTTACTTCACATTCGCATTCACAGTCCCTTGACTTTATTTAAATAGTATCTAAATCTTTCGTGTCTTGTTTATTATTAAGTACTGTTTTAGATTTTTTGTTTAATCATGTTTAACTTCAATAAATATTCAATTGCTATTAGATTTAACAGTGGCAGATTTTGCTTTTTTTATCTTTCGAACAACAACTGATATGGCCATCATTTGCCTAAGCCTAAGGAGCTACATGCATAAATACAAAAAAAAACAAGTGGTTTTTTCTGCGACGGTGTTAGAGGTTATGGCCCTCCCACGCAAATATACAGACACTTAAAGAGAGAGTGAGAGAGAGAGAGAGAGAGCGCGAGAGAAGGGAGTGCGACAATCACGCAGTGGGATTTCCGCCAATCAGCACCAAGACCAAGATGTGCTTCGCACCAATCACAGCGGCCAGTTGTCGTTTCTCGTTACTACCACTTAAGCATTCATAGCTGTCTGTCTCTTTATTTTCTTATATGTCTGCCTCGCTTACACACATCGCGCAGGTTTTCTTGTTGTGATTGTTTGTTTGTCTGCAAGTCAAGCAGTCAGCTCGCTATACTAAAAATTGTTGCCGTTTTGTGTTCTTTGAGTATGTGTGATGATGACATCAAGTTGTCATATAAAGACATAGTAATTATGTTAGCGACAAAAATATTAGCAAACGGGTTTTTCCTGTACACATAGTGTGATATGTTGATATGAACACAGTATACTCGAATGCATTTCATGAATGTACTATGTACTGCAACATCTTTAATGTTAATGTTTTACGATAATGTATTTATCATAATGTATAATGTATAGGCGAATATGCCAGAGCAGAAAAAGCATTTACCCACACCGACCACGGCGAGATTAAAACCGAGGCACGCCCCATAATTGTATGTATGTGTTTTTGAAGAAAGGGATACAATTTCAATAGTTGGCAAAGTTTCAGAAATCTATCTCAAATATATCATGCAAATCATCTTATTTTCTGTATGATCGCATGTATCTCGGAAACTATAAAAGCTAGAGAGTTCAACTTTTCGAATATAGACTCTTGCATGGCACGCGCAGATCAAGTTTGTTGCATATGATAGATATGTATATGTTCTCGTAAAGCATACACAGATTTTGAATATTTCGGATTTTGGATACCTTCCCCCAATCGCCCCAATAAACAAAAAAAAAACACAAATCAAATACTACAGACGTGCGCCTTGGTTGTCATACATTTCAATGATCTTATTAAGTCCAAAACTTTTATTTTAAAAGAAAATAAAGAATTTAATTTAATTTAATTGTGGAAGCAATTTCTGTATTCATGTGCACACATACACTAGCCTTTTTCTTGGAATTTTTTTGCGATGTCATATCAACGTTTTATCTCAATAATATGAAATGGTAGTGTGGCGCAACCGGTAAGAGTTGTGCAGTTGAAGTTAAAGAGTCTGTGGTTCAAAACCGGGTAAAGGGACAGAATTTGTATTTTTGATTTTTCCTTTTTCGTGTATGATTATTAATTTATTTGTTTTTCTTTTTTTTAACTTTGCCAACCTCAATACTCATTAGGTACGCTCATTTTTGTATTTGTAAAAGGCTGGGTTCAGGGTATCTCCTAGTCTGCCTCACTTGTTTGATTATGACTACCGGTTATCCCAGATAACTTTCTGATAGCGGACTTTCTGGACTTAATAAAAGAATTGAAATCTACTTACAAACCAA
Source organism: Drosophila nigromelanica (assembly GCA_004149465.1). Classification (NCBI taxonomy): domain Eukaryota; kingdom Metazoa; phylum Arthropoda; class Insecta; order Diptera; family Drosophilidae; genus Drosophila; species Drosophila nigromelanica. The sequence goes on along the minus strand of SCDS01001332.1, from coordinate 28,760 downwards.
AAACAACCGCAGTTCTGTAGAATTTGATTTGGGGTTTATTTCGTTATTTTGATATTTTCTATTATCAATGAGTTCATTGTGGGTTCTGCATATCGCTGAAAGTTATTTTGCTTTCCTTACCCTGAACTCATTGAATCGATTGCAAAAAGTTTCATCAACTTGATTAAGAAACACAGTAGTTATTTAAAACAATATTTATTTATTTATTTATAAAGAAAGTCGACAAAACGAGTGTCAACAAAGGTACACACATACATAAAATTATAAAATGCTAAAAGCCTAACAGGATTAAAAACATTGATAATAACATAACCAACAAAATATTATTATTTTGAAAAATTTCGTCTTTTGTAATTTGTGTGGTGCTGGGGGGTGGGTGAGAGTGGGGGTGGGGGTCCTCGCCAATCACCAATCTTTAAAGGAGGTAACCAGCTATCTACAATCCAAATTTGGTAACTCTAGCTTAAAAACTGTGGGAGATATAGGCATTTCCAGCGTGGCGGGGGCGCTGGGGGCGTTCTAGTAGGCGTGGCCGGGATATCAAGGTAGCAATCTTTAGGAGAGGTCACCAGCAAACCATACCAAATTTGGTGACTATAGCTTTAAAATTGTGCAAATATGCAGCACTTATCGATTCGAGCTTTCAGGTATATCAGTTTTCGCGATTGTCCAACAAATTTTTTTTTGATGTTTGGGGGAGCATTCCTGCAATATATATGTAAAATTTGAGGACTCTAGCTCAAAAACTGTGGGAGATATAGGCATTTCCGATTTTTAAGGGCGGGGCGCTGGGGGCGTTACAGTGGGCGAGGCCGGGATATCAAGGTGGCAATCTTTTTGGGAAGTTTGGTGACTAGCTTTAAAATTGTGGACTTTATCGATATGCGATTTTAGGTGTTATCGGTTTGTCACGCCCCCAGTGGGCGCAGCCCAAAATCCTTAACACTTTATCTGACGCGGGTACACACGAGTATATATCCAAAATTTCAAGTATCTAGCTTCACTTCGTGAACGAGTATAAAAACGTGTGGTTAAATTAAACAAATTTCTCAAGCCAAGTAGCAGCAAGCAATGCAAGCAGTTTATGCATGTGTATATGTGTGTATGGGTTTAAATGTGTGTAACGGCAACTCGTCGTTGGGTTCAGGGTATCTCCTAGTCGGGCGTTCCCGACTAGATCATTCTTACTTGTTAGGTATAAGAAGCTGGAGCTTTTTGCGTACAGGCGGGATACCTAAACTATTCCATAATTCGCAATTATTTGATAGTTTCCACTCAAAATTTAAAAGTATTTGGTAGTTAACATCGCATTGTAAATTGTCTTCAAGAGTATTTAGTAACCCTACAGTTAGCTGTTTTCTAGATTCCTTTCCAATTAGTTGATCCCTCGTATGCCCGTGCATTCACATTTATTCTTTTTTGTCATAATCGAAAAATCAATCAGACGAGATATACAGAAAAAATACTTTTTCTAAGGGTCGGGTCGTCCATAGAAAGAGACGATGCCACTGCTTGCGTCGTTTTGTTGGCAGCCTGGCCAGATGTTGTTTATTCGGACCGCGCGAGCTGTGCTCATTTCTGAATTCCCAGTTGTATATTCAACTTTTATTAAATATACCACACACTTTTCGGGTGAATTTCTAATGCCAGAGACTTGATTACGACTGCGACTAGGCAGACCGGGCTCATCTGCGCGTTGGTGGTACTGTTCATTTTAATTTGACAAATCACTTTTAACTTATGTTTTGACTTTTTGAGTAACATCCTTTGGGGATACTTTTAATTATTATTGTGTTGCTTTGACTTTTATTTGACTGTAAATTTGGCTCTTGCTCTTAATGTTACGTTCCGCTGTGGGGTTTGCAAATGCAAATGCAAATCACAATTACATCATTTGCATAATTTACCTTATAAAATTTGTGTTTAGGTTTAGATACCACATAATATCCCACCAATATATATTTGTATTCTCTGCAGAGGCTTTTCAAAGTTATCAGAATATGTGTAACGCATTAAACAGACGACATAAAGTAAAGTTAACGTTACCTCAGATCGGATTGCGTTTTGCACCGTTTAGTGACAAAACCCTCTGAGTGGGTATAGGAGCAATTCCCACGTTTCCGGATATGGACAACTGAAGAAGAGGTATGACGTAAAAGGTGGGAAACTGTTTCGAACATGTTTTAACAAAGCAAAGTGCTTCGCATTCGTGCGGTTATTAGCTTGGTCTGATTGTTTCCAGTAGTAGATGTGCTTTTCTGCTGTTATTCCAAAGAACAAAGTCAAAATTGTAATGCATACCACGATCTGAGTGACCAGTAGGTATCTGGTCTTTTGATAGGCATGAAGGCCAAGAATAATACCCACAATCCACAACCGGCGGATGCAGATACCCATACCAATGGATTAGAGACAAACTTATCAACAAACCAGGCACCGTTTCGATTCGAAGCAAACAAAAAAAGAAAACTCGGCAATCAGAGATGAGTTGTTGCGAAACTAAAAACGCCTTTGTGGTCGGACTGCGTTTTTTCCAATTAAACACATAGTTACTTGAGACATTCTCACTTAACCACCAAAGATTGACCGGTCGGTTGCCTACTTGGTCCGAGACTATGAGACAAGAAGCCAAAAGAAGAAACGCTGCTCGTACACTGCGTGGCTATTGTTTGTCACACGAGATCGGTGACGGATGATCAATAGCCTACTTAAATGACACCATATCTATGGTGGGAATGCAAAAAAAAACAATTAAGAACGCTGCAGTCGGGCGTTACCGAGTGCGTTATACTCGTTCACGTTCTTAATTATTATTGTTATTTTGAAAATTTTCGGAATTTTGTAATTTGTGTGGTGCTGGGGGTGGGCGAGTGTGACTAGTTATCTACCTTCCAAATTTGGTAACTCCAGCTTAAAACCTGTGGAAGATATAGGCATTTCCGATTTTTAGGGCGGGGGCGCTGGTGGGCGTTCTAGTGGGAGTGATGTCAAGGTTCTAATGTTTTGGGGAGGACATCAGCTATCTACATACCAAATCTGGTGGCGCTATAATTAAAATTGTGGGAAATATACTCGAGTTATAGATAAGAGCTGCCAGATACATCGGTATCTGCGATTACGGAGGCGGGAGGGGGCGTGGCCAAACATTTTTTTCTGCGATGTTTGGGGGAGCATTTCAATAAAGTATATCCCAAATTTGATGACTCTAGCTTAAAAAACTGTGGGAGATTTAGAAATATCCGATTTTACTAAATTTAGTAACTCCAGCTTTAAAATTGTGCAAATATGCACCACTTATCTATTGAAGCTTTTAGGTATATCGGTTTTTGCGATTATAGGGGCGAGAGGGGGTGTGGCCAACAAATTTTCTTGTGATGTTCGGAGGAGCATACATTCAATATATATGCAACATTTTTAGAATCTTGATCAAAAAATGTGGGAGATATAGCCATATCCGACTTTTAAGGGCGGGGCGCTGGGGGCGTTATAGTGGGCGTGGCCGGGATATCAAGGTCGCAATCTTTTGGGGAGGTCATCAGCTATCTACATACCCAGCTTGAAAATTTTGGACTTTATCAATTTGCGATTTTAGGTGTTATCGGATTGCCACGCGCCCAGTGGGCGCAGCCCAAAATTCTGAACACTTTATCTGACGCGGGTACACAAGAGTATACATATATCCAAAATTTCAAGCCTCTAGCGGCGAAAAAAATGCGTTCATACGGACAGACGGACGGACGGACAGCAAGACGGACAGTGCACAAAACCAATATACTCTTCTTCGTGAACGAGTATAAAAAGGTATTGCATATCAACCTGTCAAACTTACTCAAATAAAGGGTTAACTATTGAGTTGATTTTACTTACCATCACCCGAAATGCTGCCTTGTGAACTGTGTGAATCTTCTAAAAATTAAATTAAAAGTACCAATAATTAATTATTTATATATTATTATTATTATTAATAATTATAAATATATATATGCAAATGTCACTAAATAAACTTCAATCTGGCCGAGGTGGCACCCTGAGAGCAACATTTTAACGTTTTCAACTATTCTATTCCTATATTCTTAAAAAAAAGACTATTGTACTGAACTTAATGTCAATTATTTTAAACTCTAATAAACAACTTATACATATTATACAGGCAGTTAAAATTTATGTAACGATAATTTTGTATTCTCATTTATTCAACATCGATCAAGTCATTTATGATATTCTTTATACTCAATTTATAAGTTCAAAATACTTGTACTTGGACTTAAAACTCGTTTTGCTGTGCGTCTGTAAATACATATAACTTACCTGTGTTGTTTTGGGCGTCACTCATAGCTGTTATCCATTCAACTGCCCCCTGCGACTGCCCCAAAAAGCTGTTTCCAGCCAGCGTGGGTGAATCTTGGATAGCCGGTGTTGGCATGCCGCGCACTAAACCATTTGAGTATTCGTCAAACTTTTGTTCTGCAATTATATAGCGTATTATGTGACAAGCTCAAATTGTATTCCATTGTTGCACCCTTGTCTCCAAATATTCTTACTTGTTTATAATTTAGGAGATAGAGATACCAATTTATCGGAATATACTATAAATAGCACTTAAAGAATCTATTGCAAAAAGTTTAATCAAGATCGGTTAAGAAAATCAGAAGGTATTAAAGGAAACGTGTGGTAAAATAAAACAAATTTCACAGGCCAATAGCTCCTACAAATACCTTTAAAACAAAATATAGAACATATCTGTATCTTCTGTGGTTTGGTAACTGTGGAGGTGTCGATTTTAGCGGATTTTTAGCGTTTCCCCGCCAAAAGAGCCGTTTTTTCAAAAGTAGAGCAAAAGTTTCTCGGTTCATGATAAGGAATAAGTCCACAAAGCTTCAGAAAACGATCTTAACGCTATCATACGCGAAATAGTGGAGACATAATAAATTAACTCGGATATTATTTTCAGAAACATGCAAATAAAATAAAAAATAAATAAAATGATAACTTCTGAACTGGAGATCGGATTTAAATGAATAGAGATGAAATGATAGAGATCAAAACACCAAATTTTTAGACGTGTGAACCATTTCTAACGGGACCCCAACGGCCCCATGAGCTCGAAAAACCAAAATTATTTCAGCTCCATATTTAATAAACCATATGAGCGATACCTTTCGACCGGTATATATTACTAGCCGCTTTTGTATAGTTCGCATTAATGAATGTAATTTATGTAACTACACTTCGCAGCTTAATTCAGGGAATATCCCAATCGGACAATTCAGACTAGATCACTCTTATTACATTTTAAGCTTTTAGCTCTAATAGTCTCCGAGATCGAAACATTCATATTAATCACTTTAATGTTTAGCTCTCTGTTTTTATTTTTATCCGCTAGTCGATCCACTGTGTGTTCTTAGCGATTTCTATTAAGAAATCCGTGACTGAAGCAACGGAATTTGTTCATTTAATTCAAAGACCATGCATAACATGGAAAAAACTTTGAACAGGCGATGTTTGTTTGTTTGGCAACAACAAGCAGCATGTGTCTTATTCTAAAGTCGAACACTTGTCTTTGACCTGCTCCTCCCTTCACAGCAACACGGCAGTCGCGAGTCTAAGCTATTGTTCTTCAGTAATATTTTAGCAACAGTTTGGCATCTACTCCTTTTTCAATGGTAGGAGCAACCAACCGTCTGTATTTATAAATGTATGCTATGACGTTCAATGTCTTAAGGCTCTGAAATGTAAATGTAATCTTTTGTTCAGTTTTTTGTAATCCCTATCACTTTATGAATATATTCGTATTCGCGTCCAGTCGATTTGAGTTGAGCCGAGTCGAGCCGAATCGCCGCTAAATACACACACACATATGTATGTATTCACATATTTTCATATGCATTAATTTTTTGATTTAATATATTTAATAATTGTAAAAAATTGTATTTAATTATAATGGTATTTATAGTGGGTTACTATGAAAAAATCAAACATCTCACTAAAATAGTCTTAAATTCTTAAAAATAAATGTTCATTCGTTCATTGCATGCTTAACTTCAATAATTTTGAAGAAACTCTGAAGTGGACCAACGTTTATATTTTCTAAACAGACACAAAACTTGTACTAAACATTTTTGAAAAATTGTAAGCTGACATTCATATTCATAACATATTCTTTAAATATGAACTTAAACTTATGGAACAAGTTTTATACTCGTTTACGAAGTGAAAAAAAACATATTGGGTTTGTGATATGTTCATTCTATTCTATACGCCAATCCGTTGTCTGTAAAAATGTTTTATTTTGCCGGCATTAAAACTACAGACTTAAGACTTGGAATCTATACTCGTTTGTGGCGAAGCATAACTTAGTGTGAACTTTTGAGATTTTGCCACGTTAATCTAATGAGATCGACTAATATACCGATAAAAAGGTATTGTTTAGACAAAACATTATACATACAACAATATGTAATAGCTCATCTGGTTCATTAGGTTTGAGTATTTCAATAATTATGATGATGTGTGTTTAGATATCTTTCTGAAACTTAATAAAATTACTAATATTATAAACCAAAAAACTTTTTATCTTTGACTTTTGGAAAAACCGCTAGTTTGGCGAGAACACGCTAAAATCTGCTAAAATTGGCACATCACAGTTTCCAAACATCAGAAGATATAGGTATGTTCTATACTTTGCTTGCAAGGTATTCTTGAAAGCTATTTTGTATACGTTGACACGTTTTCCTCATGTAAGAAGAAGAAAGTTTTCAATTGTACATGTTCAAAATTAACAGTTAAGATTGCTCTAGTCGTAACCGCCCAACTAGGGAATACCCTGAACCCAGCATTTAACTCATACACAAAAACTTACGACACTTGATAAGTATTGAGGTGGACAAAATTAAGAAAAATATTAAATAAATAATTATTAACGAAAATCGCTTTTGTCTAAGACACAGGCAGTTACAGGAACTAGTAGGTCATTATATTGTGCATGAATATTGCGCTGTCAGCTACATCCGTAATATTTGCTTTGTTATTATAATTACCTTTATTATTATAAAACTTATATAATTATAACAGTTATTATACTCGTTCACGACGTGAAACTAGTATTATATATATTCTGGGAATTATTCACCTTAAATCGATTTGCGATTTGAAACGATCGACATGTTATCGAATTTCCAGTCTCCCATGCTTTGTCCAAAGATGATAACAATATAGTTATCAATAGGGCTGAAAAAATGTTCGTTCTTTCGGACAGCATGACGGACATTGCACAAACCCAATATACTAGTTTCACTTCGTGAACGAGTATAAAAATGCATGTTGTTATAGAGTTCGAAGATCTCTATTCTAAGCGTTAAACACTTCGTGACATTTTTGTACCACCCTCTGCATGGGTATGCAAAGTATGTAAAAAAAAGGTGGGGAATAACAGCAGCGCAATAGCTGTAACTAGAACTTACCTTTTAACTTGTCATCCAATTGTGTTGAGGCATATACTTGGCTAACCGCATTTTGATGGTGATGTGCACTGATGCTGACGGTGAGGTGCTCACTGGTCGACGAGCTTTGAAGGGTGTGCAAAGTTGATGAGGCGCCCATCTGCTGTGGAAGTTGATGCTGGTGCTGGGTCGGCTGAGTACTGCGAAGCGACAGGGGCTGGGTTTGGGGTTGATGGATTAAATGATGCTGGTGCTGATGCTGATGTACTAGGACCGGCGAGAGTGTTGCTAGCCCATGGCTAAGATGTGGCGACGTCTGCATTTCCATTATAAGCATATCATCAAAACCTGAAAAAGTAAGCGCTGCTACATCAATAACTCATTTCACCCGACTCTGCAGCGGCGAGAAGCCACTCAGCTATTCAGTCCCGACGCACAATCTTACCATCTGCTAAATGTTGTGCTTCAGGGAAAGGTTTATGCCGCATTCGATGGATCCACTTGCCATCCGGGCGGACCGCTAGTCTATTCATAATTATAGATAACAACTAAGATTGCTCTAGTCGTGAGCGCTCGACTAGGAGCTACCCTGAACCCAGGTGCGAGCTGTCGTTACAAACATTTAAATCTTTTTGCATTCATATATATAGATACACACCTGATCCTGATCAAGAATATACTATATACTTTTTGGGGTCAGATATGCCTTCTGTTTTCTTTACATACAAAACCATATTACCCTTCTTACTGATATTCAATGGATTCAGAAAAAAAGAGAAAAAGTGTTCTATTTGCAGCGCAATGGCAATGACTACAGCGCTTACAGCGCAGTGGCAGTGGCTACGCGTGCTAACAAAGCCCCAGCGTCCATGGTCGAGACCGAGACCAGGACTGAGACGGAGGACGGGTGCCAACCGTTTTCTATATTTTATTTTTGTCTTTTTTTTGACTTGCGCCCAAACCACGAACACGAAACAACAAGCACTTGATGAAAACTACAAGGTAAGGGCGACCAACAGGCTAACAGACAGAACTAGTATTACACTGGGCAGAGAAACAACAATAACAGCAAGAAGAAAGGCTCTTAATGGTAAAACTCGACTAAGGCAGACCCTGTACCAAAACATGCGCGTTGTAAGAGATAGCAGAGCTTCTTACAGATGGTTGGGCAGACAGGTCAAAAACATAGAGAAAGAGAGAGAGAAAGAGAATTAAAGAGAACGAATAAACTTTGTTAATTTAAATTTTTTAATTTAAAATCTTTAAAAAATTTCAGAGTATTGAATTCTTGATTAAAATTGTGGTAAACAAATCCTAATTGTTAATGCAATCAAATATTTAAATACAATTAGATTTTGTGCGGACACATAGAAAATGTCATTCGGAAATCAACAACACGTCATATATTCCCATTTTCCTTTTTACAAACAGAGTATAAAAAGCGGTAACCAGTAGTGGCGACTCAATGCACGTTCAAGCAGCAACTTGCCCCACAGTTATCCTCGGCATAAGCAGTAGCTTAAAGCTAACAAAACGGTTAAGTAAAAAATTGATGATGATGATGATAATGATGACGTCTATGATGCTGATTGTGAGCTGAACTCAAACCACAAAAACCATTGCAATTCCTGCATAAACAAGTGAGATTGCTCTAGTCGGGACCATCCGACTAGGAGATACCCTGAATCCATAATTTGACACATACACAAAAACCCACGGCACTTAATGAGTATTGAGGTGGACAAAAGCAAATTAAATTAATATTTAACGAAAAAAGAAAAAATAAAAGTTTCGCGCCGTGTACCTTGCGAGTGCTCAGCTGCATAAGCTGACTAGCTGACTAACTGTGGGAGATTTTAGCGGCGGCGGGAGTTGTCGCGGGTGGGGAAGGGGGGTCGTGGCCGAAATTTTTGTACCTATCTTTAAAGGAGGTGACCAGTTATCTACCTTCCAAATTTGGTAATAATTAATATTTTTTAATATATATTATATAATATAGATATAATATATTTCTCTAATATCTATTGCAATAAGATCGTAAGATCGATAAAGAAACACAGAAGTTATTAATGAAACGTGTGGTACATTTTTAACAAATTTGATACTTCAATTGACGTTTGCAAGCAATTGTCGTATTCATGTGCACACCCACATACACACAGGCAGAATTTTGCATTTAGCATTTTTCTTGGAATTGTTATTGTGATGGTTAAGTTGATTTTTTTGTCACAAGGAAACGATACTAACGCCAGCATTTTACAGGAGCGAACAGTAAGTGTCAATTAATTATTGTGGGTATTAGCTTCTTCGCAGTATTATGCAGATAACTTTGAAGAACAAAATAATGAGACTTATTGCATTATTGCAAAACGATCTTGAATGTCTAATAAGGACAGCATTAATCTACCTGAGCTATATACATATATATATATGTTATGTGATGTGCGATAGTGGTATTTTCCCGCTCATTGCATTGCAGCCGCTCGTTAAATTCCCGTCCTTTCGTGCTACAGTGCGCACGAGCTATATAAGTGGCAAATATACACAGACACGCACACACACACACACACACACATATATATATATATATATATATATATGTACAAAAGGCGCGCGCGCGCACTCATTCACCTGTTGTTAATTGACCTTTTTAAGGCTCGCCCTCTCTTAGGGTCACTGCAGTCGGTGAATCGTCGAGTCAAGTGTATTTGTGAGTGTGTGTGTGTTTGTTATTTGAGGCTCGGTGTTCGGTTCTTATGGTAAGATATTAATGTGAATTGCATATGATTTCTAGTTGAATAGTCTGTCTATGTGCACACGTAGTAAGCAGACCATCTGTTTTGTCCCTTTTAAAATATACTCTGTAAAAGAAAATTGGGTAAAGGGCATATTGCAAATATGCATACATTGCAAGTAGCGATCAGAAAACAAAATAAAAAGTTATCTCTGACCGTATTAGTACTTATATAAATATAAATTCCTTTTGTATGTATGTTTCATTACAAGCCAGTCTCTCGATCATTGGAGCAATCCTCTAAAAACTTTGCAGAGTTTCGTCGCTTAGTTGCAAGCATTACAAATATGGATGTCTGCCTGTTCGGATATTTGTGTTAGATAGCTGCCATAAAAAACAATCAGTCAAAAATGTTGTAATATAATATCATTTTTGTATGATTCCATAATGTGCTTCTCTCATATAGGCAATATTTTAACAATATCGGACTATATCATATATCTCATACAATCAATCGGTTAAAAATGATTTTTTGTACGAAACACTTCAAGGGTGTCCCACCTGCAGCACCCCGAAGATGACTGTTCCTTTTGGCTCGTGGTTTTTTGTAATTCCCACCCCTATACATGGGCTAATAAATTATATATGCCCCAAGCTCAATAAACTAACAGGTGACACGGTGAACACTAATTTTTTCAAATATTTTAATTTATAAGACTCGAAATAATATGGATATTGCATATATTTAAATATAAACAAAATTGTATACAAGCTGTAAACTATATAACTAATCCCGTTGTATTATTACCTAGCTTTGAAAAAAAGAATAGCAATGATCTTGGCAGCGATATAAATAAACGTATTACTCTTTCTTCATTGCCCCTTAACCTTCATGAACTTTAAACGCAACCACCACCAAAGAGACTTCATATGACCCGGCTGTACCGGCTGTCGCTGGCTATGGCGGGAAATAATAAAAACGAGCAAGTCTATTGCAAGTAAGGTGTTCTAGTCGAGAGTGCCCGACTATTCGATACCTGTCCTCTGCAGTTCAAAGCGTTGTAATACTTTAAGCTTATTGAGCCATAATTATAAAATGTAAGCCTATAAAAGAAGACTTTAATTCCAAAAGTATGTTCTCTCTTATATAGCCGAAGCGGAGAAGATTTTTATATATCCCTGTCTAATTATGACATGATCCTGTATGCCAAACTCGGTTTCTTTTTAGCTGATTATTTTGAGATTTGTTAAAAAAAGACTGCAATTTACTTTCAGCCTCGGAGCTCAGATTCTGCCTGTTATATACATTTTTACAACTTTTTTAGGCTATTTTACTCAGTTGTAATAAGTTCAGAAGATCGTATGCAGACCTGTAAATAAAAACGAAGTATTTACCCACAAAATAAGGTAATGTGCTTGTACTCTGGAGTACTTGAGCACTTGATTATGTCCATCTTTAATAAGTATAGGAGCGACTCCATATAAAACGTTGTCGCAATATGGGAATGCCAAAACCTAGCATGGCAAAGAGAACAGAGGCCACGGTCGGACCCACAGAAATACTTGAGGCAAGGCCTGTTGTGACTCAGGGCTTACAAATACATACATACGTACATATAGTATATATCTAGTATTCTCTCTTATATTACATTTTGGCCGCGTAATACATTCAATTTGAAAAATAAAAGTGGGAAAATAAAAGAGTATTTTCTCACACTCGCCTGAATGATGGCGACGACACTGAATGATGACGACGGCGACGGCGACGACCTAGCGCAACACGAGACTTACAAATAAACTCCACTAAGAAACGGTATATATATATATATGCATATATATATATACCATTTGGATCCTCATTTGTAGTGCAATTTCCCTCAAGTCTCAAAACCCGACGAGACTTGGATGTAAAATACTAAAACTGATTAGTTATGTAGTATGTTTTATTTTGAATGCCATTGACTGCACAATACTCTGTTTACTATTTATTGTAAGAACAACTCAATGCAAGTGCAAACAAGTAAGAATGCTCAAGGTAACAGCACTCGGAGATATCCTGAACACAGCTGCAAGCAGTCGTTAGACACATGGAAACCTATACAGACATATGTATGTATGTATGCACATTCATACACTGCTTGCGATTGCGCTGCTTGTGCTTGCTGCTACTTCGTTTGTGAAATTTTTTTAATTTTACTACACGTTTTCTTAAATAACTTCTGTGTTTTTTGATCATTTTTTGCAATAGATTCTTTTAATGCTATATTATATTAAAATATTAATTTAAACCAAACCTGGTATATATTACTCTCATATTCTTTACTACTTCTTATAAGCTTACAAAATTTGAGGTAGTTGTAGGCTTTTTTCGATTAAAAAAAGTAAGAGTTACCTATTATTTGAAACAAACTTCACGATTCTATATACGAAAAGTTGAAGTTTCTAGCTCTTATGGTTTCCGAGATCGACGCGTTCATACAGACGGATGTACGGACGGTCAGACAGACGAACATGGTTAAGTGGTCGTCGAGTCCACTAATCAAGAATATATATACTTTACGGGGTCGGACATGCCTCCTTCTGCCTGTTACATTTGCACAAAACAGTTATACCCTTTTTTCGACCAATTTGATTCTTTATTGTATTTCGTTACGTACGTTATTACTTATGTTATATGAGTACACTAAATTTTATATATAATTATTTTAATGTGATTCGGATGACAAGACATGTATGATCTGCCTCCAACGAAAATAAAAGTTCAAGGCAGCGATAAAACTGAGAGCCTAATTTTCATAGAATCTGACACAGATAAGGATAAGGCACATGCATACTTTATGATGTCGACGATTTATTTTTTTACCCGCTGAAAGTATAAAGAATAATAAAGTTGTACTCACCTTATTGTTGGCCAAACAGTAGACAACTAATCATTTATTTGCATAACAAATAAGGATTAAATATACAATAACTATTTCGATGTTGTAAAAATCCACAAAAAAAACAAACGATTGACAGCAATTTACTCACTAATTATTTGGTCTTTCTATTATTATTTCCTTTTAAGTGGGTTTCTTGTTCAAAATCACATTTTTCAAAAGATACATTCACAACTTCTGTAGTACTTGTATTAAACATCGCTCGCAACATCGGTTTTATAATTGCAATCACCAAATATCGAAAGTTAATCGCAGTTTTACCTATTTTTTATAGTGGCAATGCGATAAGCGAAAACGCGATCCACTTGCTATTTGCACTTTGTTGGCGATCGCGCTTCATGTCCCTGCTAGGTGGATCGGTAGACCGCGCTCAAAGAGTTCTTAGGCGAAACTGTTTAGCTGTTGAATGTGAATGGTCGGCGGAAGCAATTCAAAACCGCTCTCACTCAACAAGCTAGTTTTTGTACATGAATACATACCCATGAGTATACACTTTTACATATATATGCATTTATTAGTATTTCTTGTATGTCTGTGTGAGTGTGTATTCTGAGCCGCGCTCAAAACCAGGCCTGAGCACAACCGGTGGCTTTACGGTTGGTCGGCTTTGTTTTCACTCAAACGGGCTGGCGACTAATCGGGAGCGTTTGCGTTACCTGTCCCCGTTGTGTTTAGCTTATTTTTGCCTTTATATTGTACCTTACACGATCAACAGAGAGGCGCGTTTTTTTTAAATATGTACACATACTCATTTCTTACGTATGGGCATGCATATGTGTGAGTGTTCAGAGGAACGCGCGTGGCCATGTTAGTACATGCATAGGTATGTAAGTGTGTACATATGCGTATGTATGCATGAGAATGTGTATATGTAGTATCACGTAGTCAGCGCAGTCACAAAAATATATGTATGTATCCGCTTACTACATGCACTCTTACGTATGAAAGCTGTACATGACTATACATATATATTCTTATGTATATCTACAAGCATACATATATATGTACATACTATGAATAAAACTACCAACATAACATAACGGAACGTAGATTTCACCTATATATAATGTTATTTTTATATATAAATTATAAAACTCTGATGATAATATGTACATATACAAGAAAGATATGCATAATTATATACATAATTTCGACATGCTACAGATAGAGGGAACCCTGTCTTCCCCATCAACCCTCTGCTGACTAATTTTTTGGTCGTCTTGCATTCAACATGTTGACGAAACGTAATCACCTCCATTCGGATATTTGGACATACATACTTACATACCCTATGCCCATGCATATGAATTAAATTGGATATAATGGTTTAGTTATTATAAAATACATATATTTTTGATATTACATATAGTACAGTTTCGAAAAGGCGACCACAAAAATATATTCAGTATATATTCATTATTTGAGTGATATATGACTGGTAAAACTAATCCGAATAAATTCTTAAATGATAAAAACATGGTATTATCGGCCGCAGATCTAAGAAAGCTTTAGCAAGTAAAACATAGAAAAAAGACAAGCCAAGAAAATCAAACTAATACACTTTTGTAAATTTAATAGCTTTATAACCTATCCATAACGTAGGGATATATATTTTACAGTTTTCTCGCATTTTTTGTCAGTAGTACACACATTCCTAAGCTTCAAAGTAAAAATAAATATTTTTAAAAAATAAGGGAATTTTTTGCTGAAAATTGGCTTGTGAATTGCGTCAAATAAAATGTTAAGGATTTTGGGCATGGCCAACCGATAACACAAAAAATCGCTAATCGATAAAGTCCACAATTTTAAAGCTAGAGTCAACAAACTTGGTCTGTAGATAGTTGATGACCTCCCCAAACAATTGCGACTTTGATATTCCGACGCCCACTAGAACGCCCCTCAGCGCTCCGCCCTAAAAAACGGATATGCCTATATTTCCCACAGTTTTTGAGCTAGAGGTACCAAATGTTGCATATATATTGCAGGAATGCTCCCCCAAATATCACAGAAAAAATTTGTTAGCCACACCCCCCTCCCACCCACATAATGGCGAAAACCGTTATATCTGAAAGCTCGAGTCGATAAATCTTGCATATTTGCACAATTTTAAAGCTAGTCGCTAAATTTTGTATGTAGATGGCTGGTGACCTCACCCAAAGATTGTGATTTTGAAATCCCGGCCACGCCCACTAAATCCCAGCCACTCGCCCCCACAAATAGCTTATATCTTCCACAGTGTTTGGGCTACAGATCCCACATTTTAATAGTAGATTATTGAACACCTTGTTTAAATATCGGTAAAAAAAAATTTCAAATTTATAAAAAACGAAATTTTCCAAAATAACAAAATTAAAATGATGACCGTGAACGAGTATAATGTAGTCGGCAACGTCCGCTTGCAACGTTATTACTTGATTTTTTCGTCATCTTGTCCCGTTTTATTAATATCAATAATAATCGATTTATACTTTTGGTATTCTTTCCATATCTCGGAGACTAAAAGAGCTAGAGGCACAAAATTGAATGTGTTATGTCCGTGTAAAGCAGTCGGACGGCCTTCTGATTTGTTTAATTTTACCACACGTTTTCTTTAATAACTTCTGTGTTTCCTAACCGATCTTGATGAAACTTTTTGAAACAGATTCCGTTTTCAATGAGTGCAGGGAATAAAAATTCGAACTTCGTAGGAATACTAATTTTTACAGTTTTGTTATTTTCAAACTTCAAAATAGGAACTAAATTAATACATATTTCACTCTGTAAAAAAAATATAATGACGAAATTGAAGTGCATTTAAATTTTTTCTCCAAAAAAAAAATTGTGATCACACTATTAATAATCTGGTTCGAAATGTTAATGTGAATGTCGTTTCTATATGTTGGCGGTTGGGATATATCAGCTTCCTCCTTCTTAATTACGTACATCATTTAGCTAAGAAAAGCATACTTACTCTTCTGCATGCAGGTGACATCCACCTAAGGCTGTTCATCATTTGCTGTAATTTCTTATACGTATTATATTGCTGTATATATACTTTATATATAAATACGTACATACGAACGTTACATACGTACAAAGTGTATAGTGAATTACGAACATGCATACATTTGCTCCTATGTATACTACTTTAAAGTATATACATATATATGCATGCACGGAAATCTTAGCTTAAAGTATATTTACTTATTTATATATACTTATAGAAATATACTTGCACAGATCTAAGTCTTCGCACGCATTAGACAGGTGCTGGCAAGACCGACAAGACGGCGCGTGCCAAACAAACAGCTACTACCGTTGCCACAAAAAGGCACAAGAGAAGGGTAAGAGAGATTGATCACTGAACCATCTCTTATTTCGCCGCCGTATAATATGTTCGCGTTGTCTAATTGCCCATCATGGAAGTCGCACTTTAGATGCTCTAACAACCTTTTTGAGCATTCATTTGGTTAACGCATAAACGACAAATTGTGAAAAAATTGACATTTTTTGATGTGTCTTCAGTGTTCAATCTACACGGACGGATAGATTGACAGACAGACGAACATGGCTAGATCGACTCGGCTAGTGATGCTGACCAATAATAAGTATACTTTATGGAGTCATAAGCTTTTGCGATTCGTGTAGGCGGCGTGGCTGGGGACTTTATAGTGGACGTGGCCGGATAACACGCTCGTAATACTTAGGGAAGGTCATCAGCTATCTTATTGCCAAATTTGATAACTCAAGCTTAATAATTTAGGCAAATATACACATATTATTGAATGGTATATCGGGGCGTGGCCGAATATCCGAGATATAAATGTACCAAATTTTATAACTTCAGATTTAAAATTGTAAATATATCTCATTTTATAGATATTCAATCGATTTGCCACACCCCCCCCCCCTGGTCGCCCGCCCCCAACATTTTTAACAGTTTATCTGACGCGGGTACACCAAGTATATATCCAAAATTTCAAGTCTCTAACTTCAATAGCGGCGAAAAAATTGTGTTCATACAAACAAACGGATGGACAGACCAACAGACAGCAGGACGGACATTGCACAATTACTTTTCACTTTGGGAACAATTATAAAAATGCTAGTGCTTGTCAAACTTTTTTAAGTTCTTTAACCGATCTTCATGAAACTTATTGAATTATATTTTTTAAGTACTATATTATAAGAAAATGTTCGTGTCAACCAAATTTGGTATCTCTAGCTCTCATACAAAACAAAGAACTTATTTACTTTAAATTATTTCACCTTATCGATGATATTCAAGTCCAGACGCACGAACCGAACCTAAAGCCTAGACAATGATTCAAACCGTGAAGCGATGCACATGTTTTAGTTTCATCAGCTTGTTACCCACAAAATCAACTCATTTAATATAAAGAATCTATATACATATACATATACTTATTGAGAGACCTGTATACAGGATAACTTCTAGTGACGCTCTCCCGACTAGAACCTAATGTTTTGGGTTTTAAAAGTCTATATTAAAGGAGACGGGTTAGTTGTCGATGACACTGCTGGAGAAGACAGCTGGCTAATACTTAGGGTATGTTTGGAAAGGCTATGTTTGTAAACTTTACACACATAAGCACATACTCACTTCTTACATAAATTTACAAGCAAACAGACATCCGTTCGTTTGAGTTTATTTTCCGTGATCAAGTGAAAACCTCTTAGTATTACCAAAGCCCGCGCTTTCTATACAGAACACCTGTTTTATAGATGGAACCATGACGCCGTAGCGGTGTTGGCGATCTGAAAAACCACCCCATTCCTTCCTCTTTATTGCTTTTCCTTCCTTCCTTCTTTCTTTTTTTTTAAATTACGAGCAACTAAACTCTCATTCAACGTTGAATTTGGGTTCAACGTTCTGTCCTGGAATATAAACAGAAAACAAGTAAGAATGACAGCATTCAATTGGGCATATTGAACTCATCACTGCGGGCGGCAGTACGCGCTAGGAAATATAATATATACGCGAATTTTTGAAGTTTTGCTACGATAGTCTAATCAGATCTAATCAGATCGAGCTATATAGCTATCGAAAGGTATCGTTTAAACAATACACAATTTTTGGTTCATGTTAAAACTGTGCCCAATATTTCCCATCTTGGCATGGGTCAAATTTTCAAACTACCATAACTTGGTCAAAACTGAACCGATTTAATCTAAAAAATCGGATATGCCTCTGTCTCCCACAGTTTTTGAGCTAGAGTCACCAAATTATATTATATATTGCAGTAATGCTCCCCCAAATATCACAGAAAAAATTGTTTCCCACAACCCCTCCCGCGCCCATAATCGAGAAACCCGATATAGCCGAAAGCTCGAATCTATAAGTGTTGCATATTTGCACAATTTGAAAGAAAGTCACCAAATTTGATATGTAGATGGCTGGTGACCTCCCTCAACGATAGCGACTTTGAAATCCCTACCACTTCCACTATAGCGAAAACTTATATCTTCCAAATTCCAAATTTTTCAAGTAGATTACTGATCACCTCCTTTTAATATCGATAATTTCAAATTTCTAAAAACCGAAATTTTCCAAAATAACAATTATAATTAAGACCGTGAACGAGTATAACGCAGTCGGTAACGCCCGACTGCAACATTGTTACTTGATTCATTTTGCAATCAATAGTTTGACAAACTGTATGCATATTTGGACACAGCGGATAAATGTATTAATCCTGATTAAGAATATACACAAGAATATATACCATATATATAATCAAAGATGCATTAACTTATGGATTAAATCATTTTAAGTAAATATTTATTTTTTATCTTTATCATATGAGTTATCTTATTACTATGTACATATGTTTCTCAGCTGTGTCGTACTGAAAATAGTTCAGGTATTCCTCTGCTTATATACTATGTAAGTTGTATATACACTAATTATGACTATATATATATATATTATATGTCCACATATACAGACAAACACACGAAACATGCTCCATTGTGTGTACGTTGATCATATAAGCAGTTATTATTATATGTTGTTATGTGTATGCACCATGTTTGTATGTATGTACGCTTGTGTATGTATCTGACTTTATATGTGTGCCCGGCGAAGAGTCATCTATACCGCTTGCTCTTTATTTAAACAATCAGTATTCATATGTTTTCGGTATGAAATTCGGTATTTCAATCGTGGCTCGTGGCTTTTCACGGTCTGCAAGTCAACCGCGACTGCTTTTCTGCCGTTTCTTTTGGTCTTTGACTGTTGCTTTTTCTGTTAATGTTGATTTTGCTTTGGCTTTGCTACCGCTGTATTTGCTAGTACGTACCACTTTTGTTGTTATCATAGTCATTATAATACCCTTGCAGAAGATATTAAAATTTCGCGACGCTGTTTGTAACGCAATGAACGAACGAGTCATCTCCGCTACTTAAAACGTATATACCTTATTCTCTTTTTACACAATATATTTGATGGGTATTCGAGTAAAAAAGATATTGGTTAAATAGAACAAGGGAGAAGCTTCTTGTCGGGAGCGCCCGACTAGGAGATACCCTGATGCATTGCGATCTGCAGTTACAAAGATTCAATCATACCTTCACACATACAAATTCACACGTACACACAAACACATACAACCTTCTAAAACTCGGAACTACTTCGTGAGCAGCGAATAACTGCACATGCAGTGTCAGTAAGCAGTTCCTACTTGATTACCCCTCTAGTGCGTTTTAGCGGAGATTTTTGTTCGACGATATCCGCTTTTGTAAGTTCTTAACACTGCATAAGTTTGTGTCGGTGATTCTGCGCTACATAAGAGGCAGTTTCTCCGTGTTAGCGCTAACAATGCGGTTCTTAGGTAGCGCGTACTTTGAGGTGGAAAGTAATGCAGAAGGAATCAGTTGGGAACGAAAGACTGGTTTTTGGGTAGCGCCTATTCTGATAATAATTACAAAATTCGTTTAAATTTGTAGTATATTATACACATATAATTTATAAAATAAATAGTCGCGGCTAATTCTGCAGGTATGTCGTGCCTCGAAGCTTGATTTACTCCATCTTCTTTTCTGAAACAAAAACATAATTAATTAATTAACATATAAAATAATTAACACTAGAAGCAAAAAATAATACTTTTTTATAATTATTAATTATTATTAATTATTTAATTATAAATTATAAATATGAATACCTGCTTACTTACTTAAATGCTTCACTGTATGTGTGCAGTAAAATGCAATACGCATAACCTTATATGGACTTCAAGAAACTTTTTGCTGTAAAAACAAAAAATTGTATGTAAAAAGATAACATTTTTAACATTTTAAGGCGTGTTATTTTAAAATCGTGTAAAAATGGAATTGGGTGCACATAGTCATTTATGAAATTTATTTTAAGTGTGTCGAACGTATTCTCAAACTTTAAAACTTGTTCCGCGTACAGTATATACGAACTGAATGAGTTCAAGATCAGCTTTCTAGCTTTTGTAATTTCTGAGATCGCTGCGTTCATACAGAAAGACGGACAGATTACTTATTATCAAAAGTCTATATACAGCTTAAAAATGCTTTTCAAACAAAATATATAGAGCTTACCCGTATCATCTGTGGTTTAAGAGCTGTGGGGTCTCAGTTTGTGTCGATTTTAACGTTTTCCCGCCAACATCCCTATACATCATTCGATCTGATTGGACTCTTATAGCAAAACTTCAAAAGTTTGCGTATGTATGGCTTGTAGCTTTTTCCACACTTCGTTGTGATTCGCCACTAGCGTGAAATGTTTGAGCGAAGTACACAGTAAGAAAATTCTATTGAATTATAGACATTATTATTAGACAGATAAAAATGGTGATTTTTATATTTAAACTAATAGTAATTATATTATTTCAAAACATTATATTTTTTTGTATATCTCAAAAAAAAGTATAGTTCTTGGTCGCAAAGGAAATGGACAACGACGGTTATATGAAAATATATATATGTACATACAAACACAAAGCCACTGGTTGTCCGTACTTATATTTATAGGAAATAAAGCAACGAACCGTAAATCCTCAAACCACTAATACAATCAAAGAGTCACCGACACATTATGGGGCCACAGCTGTACTTCTATTTACTATATCTGACTCTGTATTCAACAGAACTCGTAACAAAAGGGGGAAAACTCTTGTAATAGAAATTCACTTTAGAATGGGTTGTTAAACAAAGTACCAAAAAAGAAAATACTAAATGCCTATGCGGAGTATTACAATTTAATACGAGTAATCTTTAGAATATATGCACACTGATACAACTTATCACTGCGCACAACAAAGTGTGCAAAAGCGGATATAGTAATATATACAACAACTTTCGGAGTTTTGCCACAATAGTCCGATCTGAAGGAAAGGTATCGTTTAGTAGATACATAAATACACAATATGTGAGAGCTAATCTGGTTTATGAGATAAAAAGCTGTGATTTGGAACTCATTGAGCCGTTTGGGGCTTTCAGAAATTCGTTCGCACTCCTAAAAATTGAAAAAAGCGTCATTCAATTGTATGTTCAATTTGTACGTTTCCGAAAATGAGAATTAATTTTTTAAGTGAACAATTTTTCGTGCTTAAGATAGTTTCTGAAACTTTGTAGAGTTACCTCCTATCATGAACCAAGAAACTATGGTTTTACAACTTTTGGAAAAATCCGGTAGAGTGGCGGGAAAACGAAAATGACAGTAAAATTAATACACCACAGTTTCCAAACCATAGAAGATTAATGTATGTTCTATATTTCGTTTGAAATTTATTTTGAAGAACTTTTAGGCTTATTTAAGTAAATAGGTAAGTAAGTTTCTGGTGAAAACCCGTTTTAAATTGTAAATTTTTATAATTAACAAGTTATATTGATTGTTAGAAATTTTGAAATTTTCTACCGAAAAAAATTGCGTTCATGCGGACATTGCACAAAACCAATATACTATTTTCACTTCGTGAACGAGTATAAAAACCATTGCTTTTTGAATTAGTACGTAAATTAGTAACACATTTTTTCGGTACAGTACACAGCACTGCAGGAGAATCGCGGGGACTGGAGATTCGCCAGTCTTTTTATCCCATGCTATTCTTCTATCCCCTAGGAGTGCACTTTGCCAGATCCTTAGTGCATTGTCGTACCAATAGCCAAACGAAATCCGAGCGACGCTCTATCTCTATTCTGTTGCCTGTGGGGGCATTAGTCTTGGTGCCTTTTATATTCCCCGGTAATGCGACTTCGGGCCATTGTCGCCGCCCTATATCATTGTAAAATGTCCCAGTCAAACGCGTTAACAAGAATTTGTGACCGGTGCATAGCTCCGCGAACCGTACTGATACCCCGAACAGCAGGGTAGTTATTGCTATTTTAGTGTTACAGTATATTCAAATACTCATTTGATGGTTCAATTGATATCAATCAATTATCTGTAGAAGTCTACAACAAACTTTAAAGCTTATCTCTTAGATTATAAGATCTAAAGACACTAAATTTGATTCACATAAACATGTAAATATAATATATATTTAATTATTGGTTTTTTAGTAACCTATTTCGGAAGACAGTGTACTGGTAGGTTTTTATGCTTTAGGCCAGTCTTTGGTGTATTGAACCAACAACAACAGTGTAGTTATTTCAAGATCTTCCTGGTTCTATCATCTATGGGCTATATTTTCCACAGGCATAAACGGATACCAGAGCCTGTTGCTTCTTTTATTTGAGGAGAATGCATCGATGTTTGGTTTAATTTAGATATAATGCTGCATGGCTGAAAATAAACTGAAATTAAATATTAGGTTAACATTTAATAGTGACAAAAAATCATTGCGGTCGTAATTTAATTATAAATATAAAAAAAACATATAAATATATATATGCAAACAAAAGATGTATTAAGTTTAAATAGAAGCCACACAAATCAATTATTTTGATGATGCCGACGCATTTAGAAACTGCATCTTATTTAAATTTGGCACAATTTTTTTATAGGTCATATTTCATAAAAATGCGCTCTAAAGTAATGTTATATATATAATTAAATTTATGATTTAAAATTAATACTAATAAACAAACCTCTATGTAACTAAATATTGCCAAAAAGCATTTGCAAAGCAAATATTATTGTAAACAACACCTATTCTTTGGACAAACTACGAATATTAATAAAGGTTATTCATATGGACGGCAAAAATAGCAAGATATCGATATCGACAATGCGATTTGATGTTCGAAGCGATATTAATTTAATATATATCGATACTTATTACGATGGTTGAATATATTTATTCGCTAAAATCAACTTGTTAAATTAATGAGTATCGATATATGAGTCAAAAAATGTATTCGATTAGTTATGCAGTCGTGTAAAAATAACAACAGCACAATTGCTACCACTATCAGATCAGCTGTTGTTTGCGATGTTGACATTTATACATACGTATTTTGATTTTCATAAAAATTCGATTATCGTTGGAGAATTTACCTTGGAGACGTTCGAAACAAACACTGGTGAAGTCGTAATCAATTAATGAAGGCAACCGAATCAACTTCAGATTATACGCAGCAGCTATCGGGCAATATAGAGTATAGAGGTGAGAAGGTTGTTCACAGTCTCAAGCAATACTATTTTTGGCGCCAATCGCGCAGCAATTGAAGCATCTTTGGCATACGCAAGTGCGAGCTTTCTTGTAAATTTAGTAGAACTTGATCTGCGCATACAATGGACGAGTCTAAATTCAATAAGTTGAAGTCGGTGGCTCTTATGGTTTCCGAAATCGACACGTTTTTATAGACGGGCGGATGGACAGACAACAGGCACGGCTAAATCGACTCGGCTGTTGACCCTGATCAAGAATATATATACTTCATGAGGTCGGAAATGCTGCCTTCTGCCTGTTACATAGATTTGCACAAAGCCAGTGTACCCTTTTTTATCCAATCCATTATCCATTTATAGGGCGGTCCCGACTAAACCTTGTTTCTCTTTTTTATAGATTTAAACAAAAGTAGAGTGACCAGGCCGTGAATATTGCTTTGTGTTTTTTAGAGCAGCTAGCTTTTGTCCATCAGCACTCCCATGATATGTTATACCAGCTGATATGTGCAAATGCATCGTTTTCCGCTAACCTGGTGGAGCAAAATTTAATCACAGTCAACTCTCGTAAAATATTGTTATAAAGAAAATTTAAGACTTGGAAAATGAAGGCTAGGAAGATAAAATAAATATGTAAATGCTCTCAATACATTCCAGGTTTTAAATCTTGTTTAAGGAATGCAGTGAAGATGCAAATCAGAAATAAGGTATGCAAATAATATTATTTCAATTATATCTAACCCTCTCTGATCATAAAATTTTTAATTAGCTGTGAACTATCATTATCGAAAGTCAAAAATTAGATTA
Source organism: Drosophila nigromelanica (assembly GCA_004149465.1). NCBI lineage: Eukaryota > Metazoa > Arthropoda > Insecta > Diptera > Drosophilidae > Drosophila > Drosophila nigromelanica. The sequence goes on along the minus strand of SCDS01001332.1, from coordinate 4,262 downwards.
AAGTAAAACTGAAACTAATTTATAAAAAAAATAAGAAAAATCCACGCGTTCGTATCTTAAATTAACAGAGTATTGATATTCGAGTTTCCACTGTACCAGCTGATGACAGACGATTGCCATTTCGCTCGTAAGCGTGTATTCGGTTTTCAATTTTCATTTAGTCCGTTACCACCGAGCGGAATAAACGTAATATTGGCTTTGCCAAGTGGTTTGCCCTGCAACTCTCACGAAATGGTGTCCAATAAATAATGTAAAATAACGTTTTTAGCGATTATTTTAGACGCTGCTATCATATATTTAAAGTGCCAAAATAAAGTGAATAAAAAAACAAACAACATGAACCATATTGCTACTATACTATCATTTAAATTAAAGGCTAGTGTTTAAATAAACAACAACTAGCCCAGCCGACATAACTACGACAATATATTAATAATATGCAATATAGCTAATAAAATATTTATGTTGATGTATTAATATATCAAAATATTTAACAAAAACATGAAAATAAATAAATAACACTAATCGGTTAAAATAATTTACAAAACTACCCATGCAGAACTAAATGCATATGTAGCAGTATACACAAACATGGACATGTATGTATGCATATATATAGCGATACATATTTACTTATTTTAAGTACATATTTATGTACATAACAAAGCCGACGATTCTTATATAGACACACACACACGCATGAATATTTATTTGAGTATATGTATTTATGTAAGTTTGGTGAATTTACCAATTTTGGCTGACAATCGAATTCACTCCATCTCCAACAAAAGTGTTTCAGACGAGGTGTCTCCAATGCTTAAATAGTAATAGTGGTTACATGGACATAATATATATATTTTATTTTCGAAAACTCAAGTGTGGGTATAAAATTGTAAATACACTCGTAAACAAATAAACTTAGATTTATTTGAAAGCACATCATAGTCAAAAAAAGAAAAGAAAAGCCATGTGATTACTATTAATCGTCATTATATGACGGCAAAGAATATTCATATCCGGGCAACAAGTTAAAATGGCACGTGAATAGGTGGAAGCATACTACTTTGTATCTTAATTAATATAAATTCATACATACATATATTATATATATATTTCAAATTTTTAAATTTTAAAATATACAAAAATATACATATTAAATTTTATATTAGTAATATAGTAAGTAGTATGCTTCCACTTATCCACTTATATGTATTATATTTATTATTCATCTAAATATTTAGATGTTGTTGGATAATGTAAAACTTTGTTTTCAATTTTTAATTTTTTATTAACGAAAATACCTAGAACACACTATATTATAATATCTGCATATACATGACACATGACCAACATACAATAAAAAAAAAATATCCGCTGTCCAACGCCAATGCTTTGGGCGAGAAATTCCAATAGTTCCTATGTCAGGGGGAATTGAGTATCTTATAAAATTGTGAAGAAAATTGATTGTGTCATCTTAGCTTTAAGCTCACCAACTCCTCTACTCTTCTATTCATTTGATTGCTGCTCTGATTGTGACTGTAGTAGTGTCCTGCTCTTGCCCTTTCCACAACCCACAGCTGGCATTTATATTGGTCGCTGTTGGCGTCGTCTCGTCGCATCCTTTTGTCTGTCAGTCGTTACAAATGGTTTGTATATACTATGGTATATGAACATTGTATATGGTTGCGTGCGACGATATATACATGTTTGAAGCATGTGAATAGTGTGTTCAGTTATATCTTGAATGTAGGATTGAGCCTGAGTATTGTTTACTTTAATTATTATTAACATTGATTAATACGAATCTAAATAATTATATTTATTTAAATATACAGATACAAACACTTTTTCTATGATGTTTGTGGGAGCTTAACAGCAATATATATTCTAAATTGAGTGACTCTAGATCAAAAACTGTGGGAAATTTAAGCATTCATTTAAGAAGGTCACTAGCTATCTACATACATACCAAATTTCTCTAAAAAATTGTAGGAGGTATTCACCTTTTTCCGATTTAAGGTGTATTAACATGTTATCGAATTGCCAGCCTCCCAGAGGGCTTTGCACAAAAATTATAACACTTTGTCTGAAACATATAACTACAAGTGGATGCCCAAAGTTTTAAGTCTGTCTTTAATATCGCCGGAGAAAGTTGCGCTGAAGCAGACAGCATGCAAGGCATTGCACAAACCAAATATAGCAGTTTCACTTCTTAAACGAGTATATAAACCAAACTGCAACTCTCTAGCTCTTGTAGTCCCTAAGATCAACGCATTTTTTTTATAGACGGACGGACTGGGCTAAATCGCTTCGGCACTTGTTACCCATTTTCTTTGAGTTCAGGGTATGAAAAAAAGCTTTTGTTTCACAAAATAGTATCCGAGTACAGCGAGAAAATCGTTCGTTTAACGAAGAACAGCTTTTTCCCAAAAGTAAAAGTTAAACATTAAGGAATTTTTAATAAACATTTACATCTTCACTTTCAGCTTCTGTTTCTGCTCTGCACTAAGCAACAGAAGACTCCGTTTCCTCCACCCTTTCCTTAGCCATCTAACTGACGTCGACATTAGTCCGTGGAAAATTGCTCCATCTCAACCAGTTCGAAGGGTTCTAAATTAGATCCATGGTATTATAACGGATTAAACAGTGGCTAATGTGTAGTTATTTCCTATCAAGAACCAAGAAGCTTTAGTTCTACGACTTTTGGAAACTCTGATATTTTGGTGGGAAAACGCTAAAATTGACACCCCTACAGTTTCCAAACCACAGAAGATATAAGTATGTATATATTTAGTTTTAAAAATATTTTATAATTAATAGGATATTAGGCTTGCCTTGGCAGGTCCCACAGCGACTTCGGTTTTGCTCGGGTCCTTATTTCGCTCTAGCTTTAAGAAAGCAAGAGCGTAAAACGCGCCGTTTGCTTTGTGAGGGTTGAGCGAGATCGCGTATTTCTGTGTAATTTGCTCTCTCATTCTACAAAGAATTGCTTGCGTTTGCACTCACCTTTAAGCCAAAGCAGCAACTTTCTGAAAAATTATGTTTTTAATTTTCTCTCTCTTCTTCCTTTTTGCTTAAGAGTTTCTGTGAAATATTGAAAGGGTTATACACTTTGAAATGATTGGGATTTTAAGCAATGATTTTTGGTAATGGTACCTAAAAATGAGTGCGCTTGTAAGAAAAGTTTTTTGGGATGAGAATCTACGCACACTTTCATATTTGTTCATATATATGAATTTTTGTAGTTGTGTGCCCAAGGGTTGTTGGCTGCCTATTCAAAGCAAAAAGTCTAGATTTAAAATTTTATGGATATTTAGCTTCACATACGTATGTACATATGTATGTATGTGTACATGCAAAGTGTCCGTCGCGGGCGAAAATTGTATCAAGGGCGTGCGTCAGTCGCGGTCCGGCATTCCTATTACTGTTAGCCGGGTCTGCGACACGCATTCAATATTTAAATTAATAAAAATACATTGTTAGGCATTTGACACTCCGCAAAAAGTTATTTTGAAGTACGCAGAAGCTGAAAATTTTTGCGTAAAGTCAAAATATCCAATTATTTTTATAATCGTTCATCAAGTTGTTATTGTATTTGTGCAATTTTTCGCTGATATTGGAGCTAGAGATTTTTGTGAAATTTTGAATATATACTTGTGTGTACCCGCGTCAGATAACGTGTTAACGATTTTGGGGTGCGCCCAATAAGGGGCGTGGCAATTCAAGAACACCTAAAATCGAAAATAAATAAAATCCACAATCCCCACGATTGCCTATATTTCCCACAGTGTTAGAGCTAGGGACTCCAAATTTAAGGTAGATTACTGGTCACCCCCTTTAAAGATCATTACAAAATTTCTGTCCACCAAATCGCAAAAATCCGTATCTCCCACTGTTTTAGAGCTAGACTCCCCAAATTTGGTAGACAGTTTTTGCATGCCCTCCTCTAACGATCGAGCCGACACCCAATTTTTATTTACTTCTAAACTAAAACTATGATCGTCATACAATTAACATGACTTAAGCATTGAAATATATGTACACACCAAGGCGCAAGTCTGTATTTTTTGATTTGCGGTTTTTTATACTCGCTCACGAAGTGAAAGAGTATATTGGTTTTGTGCAAAGTCCGTCTTGCTGTCCGTCTGTCCGTATGAACGCCATTTTTTCGCCGCTATTGAAGCTAGAGACTTGAAATTTTGGATATATACTCGTGTGTGCCCGCGTCAGATAAAGTGTTAAGGATTTTGGGCTGCGCCCAC